>CAHIKZ030000786.1:215000-295000 GCA_903632075.3 Acanthosepion pharaonis | reverse complement strand
GGTGTGTCTCTCGTATCAGAGTCGAGTGCATGCACACCTAACCCTCTGCACAACAGACACTTAAACACCCTTATTGTTACAGCGATCACCTTTTTCTTTTATTATTATTATTATTACTATTCAAATTTCTACTTCTGAAAACAAACATCGTCCTTTTTGTTTTATCACACTTCTTGTACTTGCCTTCACTATTCCTGTGGGAATGAGAATTAGTTTTTGTGGTCAAGTTCTTTAGCTTTTTCGCTTGTAGCCGTCTAACTGCTAGTAGCATAAACATTAACATCCCTTTTTTCGCTTGAAAGTCAGCCCCACCTTACCAGTTCCCTTCCAGTCGCCTTGCGACCTCTCATGTCGCTACCCACAACTCTTCGACGAAAAGCGATAAAGAATCAAGGTTATTAATTTAGAAATATCCTTGGGGACATCGCGCCTTATAATCGTCTTTATTGTTAACAAATATGGTTGCGTCAAAAGTTTTAAAAAAAAAAAAAAACAGAAATAAAATGTAAAGGAATAGAGACTCACGGGACTCAATAAAGTCACATCTTTTTTTTTAATTGATTTTTTTCTTTAGTTTAATTTTCTTTTAATACTTTTTTATTTTATTTATGTTTTTTATTATTATTACTTCAAAACAATATACGATAAATTGTTCATGTCATAGTGATGGAACCTTTTTCATGAATTAATTACTTAAAGTACGCTTATGTGTGAATTTACAAGTCAGTCAGTTAAAAGTGCTTGGGCGATCACGTTTCTTTCGATTCATGACTGACTTGGCAGAAGATTTTCCCGCAGTAGCTTGCCGGTAGACTGGTTGCCAACCAAGGCTATAGGATCCAGTATGTCCTGCTGGATGGAGGGAGAAGAGATAGATTCGTACTTTTCCCAAGGGCATTTGCGCGTAAGTGAATATAACGAACCCGATTGGAATTCGAACTCAGCTCTTCGATTTCTCAATCCGAGCAATGGGTAAGCTCAGTTCAAATTACTGAAAAATTATCGCCTCGATCAAAAAGAAATTCTCCCTCCTCGCCCTCTAAAAAAAAATAAAAACTCTGTTTAATCATTTGGTCAGATTTGGGAGACAGGTCACGTTCAGAACCTTCCTGTGCCTTCGTGTGTATATATATATATATATATATATATATATATATATATATATATATATATATATATATATATATATATATATATATGGTGGATACTCCCGTCATTCGACGTATAAGACCAAGTAGCTCAGTTCCAGGAACTGACAGCCTTCCAACACTATGATTTGATTATAGTGGTGAAGGCTTTGTGCAGAACCAACCATCCTTTTGAAAGGCCATATACGGAAATTTGGTGCACTACGTGCCACAAGGTCCCCAAACGAGCCGTTGCAGGTTTTGAATTCAGAGTTGTCCTTCCCCTAGGCCAGTTGCCATTCAAGGATAAAGAACCCAGTCTATCCTGCTATTTACCCATAGCTGGAGGGAGAAGAGAGTTAATACCTTTCACAAAGGTATTAGCACGTAAGTGAATGTAATAGATTTGACTCGGCTCTTCGATTCCTCACTCCGAGCCGCTACTCCACCGTGCCTTTTATATATATATATATATATATATGAAATGGATTATGTCCGACAATTATCTAATATATTTTCTGTTTATAAGTTATAAATAAAATATATACCTATGTTTAAAATCGCTATTTAAGACCTTAAAAAACGTTCAAAATCCCGGTCTTTACGAGCTCTTTGGCATTACTGACAATTTTACGATATAAAATTGATCGTCAGATGTTAAAGAACTCTTGAAAACAGACATTGTGAACATTTTGGAAGGATTTTAAGACAATTTAAATATTGGTTTATTTTGAGTTTATATTAGATCTGTCTGAGAACTAAAGACTGTAAAAGAAACAACCTAAGTTATATCTATTATTTTAAATATATATATATATATATATATATATATATATATATATATATATATATATAAGCAATTAAATAATTTTTTAATCTGACATTATTTTCTCGTTACTGCAACCTCGTAATTCTCCGCTTAAATCCTAACATAATTTGTAACAGTAACAATATTTGAAAAAGATCAAGTTTACAATCAATATCAATCAAATAAGATATCACAAGATTAATGCCAGCCTGTATGTACAAAACAATGCAAATTACAAGGAAGAATGAAAACTGTATAGTGAGGTCGAACCCAGTTAAAAGTGTATATTGACCTTGAAGGTATAAAATGTGAATGTTAATAATTTCTGTGATTTGATGTGAGTTTTCGAAGTTCGTGACAGAATCCGTTTGTGGCTTCGGAGTCTTGAATGTAGAGCGTTGTTTTGAGAACAGTACTTGTTTGCTGTCGTGAAAACGATAATTTCGTTGAGGGGAGGTATCGCGACCGCTTCTTCGAATCCACGCTCAGTCAGGGTTTCAGATGTTTTTAGAAGGCGTCACGTTTCCCACTCTCCGGCGTCTCGTTACGATCCTGAGCCGTCGCGTCTACTACACGTTTTAACTCCTCTTGATGCAGGCATTTTTATAGCAAAATGTCAGCATTGGTTAAAAAATCACGTTTATCAAAATAATTTATTATAGTAGAAAAACATTTTTATTTTTTCATCTTCAATTGACCACCTCCACTCCTTGGTCAAATAGCTTTGGACGCAGTGTGGCAAGGTCCAGGCTTCAGTAAAGTATTTTATTACATTCATCTCTTCCCCAAACTACCGAGAGCCGAAATTTACTTAGAAAAATAATTTTTAACCCAATTGACAAAAATTCTGGGAAAAAAAAAAAATAAAAAAAATAATACTAAACTATATGTATACAAATGCATACATCATATATACGTATAACGCAAGTCAAAAAGCAAAGTGAGTGTAAGTAAAAATGCACAAAGTAAGAATTGTGTTCATACGCAAAAGGGTTACACTCAAGCGATTATAGCGTTCTGACTTCAAAGCAAGAAAGAACAAAACCTTATTCTTTATTGTTATTTTAATTATTTGTTTAATTGGGAAAATGTCCTTAAAAACCGTATTGTATTTTAAAAACTTCTTTTAGAGTTGCGTATGGCAGGATTTGAACCCTTAATTTTAAATTCCGAGCAACCCTCGTTCGTGCGCATGTGTAGTCGCACCAACATAACAAATTTAGTCCGATGAAGTCCTAAAGGACGAAATGCGTCACAAGAAAACTTTTGCACTCTGTCATTCATTCCCCCATATATATATATATATATATATATATATATATATAATATATAAAGCTGTTAAATAATTTCGCCATTGTTAAAAAATAGGTGCTGACTATTGGAAAAACAGACCAATGTTATATATATATATGTATAGAGAGAGAGGAACGAGGAAGTAGACATACCTGGGTTGGTGTCTAAACGCGCAGTCAGACCACTGGGAGTGTTGAACGCCTTAGCGTTCGTTAGGTTATCTAACGATGAGAAAGAAAACTGATGTAACACCTGCGGCTTGGGAGCGTTCACTAATGTTGAATGGTTCCTCTTTTTGTGGACATGCTCTTCTTGTTTAGAGACTGGGATTGACCCAATGCAACGTCTTTCTCCACTATAAATATACTGTCATGCGCAGGCATTGCTTGATATTGTAAGATTTGTTTTGCATGCTTAATGACTAGTCGTAGCTGAGAAATCAATTACAACCAATGAAGGCTTAAAATTAATATATACTTAATGACAACAAAATGTATGTCTCATGTCTACCAACTCTACAAAACAGGTATTAAAAGCTGGTCCAAATGAAAAGTCATATTTATTAAAATCAGAGCGAAGTCTTATATCTTCTGATTATCATACTCTGTAATGAGGTGACAGCCATTTTATAATATATATATAAAATGTGTGTGTGTAGGAGAAGATAGCCTTCGTTTATCGTTTGGTTTCAAGCTCTTCCCCTGTCTTTTGAACAGAAGTAGAGATTATCCCTTGTTTCCTTTTTAGGATTGGGTTTTCGGTTCTTTCTGAAGTCTTTTTCACTCCCTGTAGACCCTTGCATCTTAGTGGCTTTATCGCCTTCCTTGAGGTGAATTGATTAAAAATATTTTTTGGTTTAAACTGATTATATAATTTATAGATTGTGTTCGCATGATTACAATATTTTTGATAAAACATCGACTTCGATAGTTTGACTTATCCAGAAGAGATCTTGTTATAAACTTTAAGTATTCGTGGGGGTAAATTGTCGTTAATGATAGTTTTTGATTGCAGATTTATTTTACTTGATTGAGTTAGAGTATTCCCATAGGTCAATAACGCTTAAATAGACATACCTTCGGAGATTAATTTATTTACTACCACTCTGCAGTCAGTATTTGATGGTCTTTTTCTTTAGTACTTACCAGACGAAAATTTTTATAAACAGTTGCAAAGTTATGCTAATTTTGTTCGTACCTTCCATACTTCGCGCTGCCCGGCTGATTTCAGGTTTTCGTTTGTATTGGGATTTGTGAAGAAGGCATAGCATTTTGGACATTTTTTCTTGTTATTGTTAAGGCTTCTATACTTTACACAATTATGAGCGTTTGCTTTTTGATAGCGGGCGTCTAAAAATCACTGCATATCAACTATGACGACGGTGCATAAAAAGTGATTACCCTCATCTTTTCTAACGTCTGTTTCAGTGGGGTTTTTTTTTCATTGCGTCATATTCTTCTTTGTGCTTTTTTTTTTTTTTTTTTTAAATCGTTTTAATCTCTGAAGTGATGTAGAGATATTTAAAAAAAAGGGAACAACAACACTAATTATTTATAGCATAGTTTTTTTTCTTTTATTGATTAATTTGTCTACTTTGTGGGGTCTGCACATGAAGATACATTCAGTTAGAGTTGTGGGGGTATATTGCCAAATAGAGCGCACAGAATCACATTGGAATATATCTATAAGTAATACATATTGATAGATACAGGAAATAATAACATATCTCTCTTCCTTCGTCGGTGTTTCTTTATAGATCTTGTCTCTTTCTCTTTATATAGTCATCTATTTTGGTCTGATTTTTATCCGATCTTCCAGTTCATGTTTCTATCTCTCCATTGTTTGTTGGTATAAGTCTCTCTCTCTTGGTCTGATTTGTATCCGATCTTCTAGTTCATTTTTCTCTCTCTCCATTGTTTGTTGGTATAAGTCTATCTATCTATCTATCTATCTATATATATATATATATATATATATATATATACCTCTACAGATTCGGGATACCTAAGATTTAAAATGAATTTTTAAAAATGAAAAATCTTTCTTGAAACTTTTATTTTAGTTTTAATTTCAAGATAATAAATTAAGTTTAATATTTCTAATAAGCTGTATTTGAAAACTAATTTAGATTAACTGGAAGGAGTTTTATTTTGAAACCAATAACATCGTTGATTTTAATGCCATTTTTAGCCTTAATGTAATTCTGTTTATTAAAAAAATCTTTCAAAAATAAAATATGCTTTTCTGAAACTTTATTTGAGGAATATTAGCTGATTTAATCCGATTTGAAACAAATCTAACTTACTTTAAGTTTAAAATATCACAGAAATTCATTTTTTTAACACGGTGGCAACTGTTTATTTTAAGTGTTGACAGGTTGAATGACAGACGGCAGTGTATCTAATATTTTTTCTACAGTGGACATAAAATTTACTTGAAGAGTAATCATTTTTTAACTACCTGGTAATCTCAAAAATTTGGAAAGTATTCTCCGTAATCTAATGTTTTATTGAATTTTAGGTACTTTGACTTTAAATTTGATATAGTTATCGCTCTTATTTTCTTATCAATCGCACATTGATAATGTTGTGTATGGACGTTTGTATTTTAAAAAATCGGCACGTTTATACACACAAAAAATTTCAAAATCCTTTTTAAAATATTGCTGTTCGATGATTTGTACTAAGCGTTTCCATTTATGATTAGTAAATATAGTTTTTACTTTAAAACAATATCAACTAAACGGCACGACATAATGCAGAAATTTAAGAGATTTAAAACTTTATAAATCATTCTAATTAAACTTGAAGTGAAGAAGTTAAAAAGTGAAGACAATTCTCGTATAAATTCATTATTCATCGAATTTTTTTTTTTTAGGACGACAGTGTCCGTAACACATCTTATTCATAAAAGCAATTAAAATCATTTATTTTACGATTCAGAACATATTTTCGGTAACTGGTGATTTTAAATTCCCCAATAAATTCTGCTTCTAGCTAATATAAACATTAAGTGGCATAAAATTTAATATCTCAAAATTTTATAAAATTGAATACGTGTGTGGTGGTGGTGGTGGGGGAGTAGCAGATGTAAAAGAAATATTTTTTATCAATATTTATCAAAACATTTAAAAAATAATTTCATTCATTTGTAAATAAGCCCTAAAAGTTTCATTAAAATGCGACAATTATTTGATATTTGCAAGAATTTCCAAAACGCCAAAAAAAAAAAGAGGATAATATTTCCTATACTAATCTTTAACCTAAATCTCTAACATTCTTAAAAGGATGAAAAAATGTAACTTAATAATCAAAAAAAGCTCTGGTCTTCCCTCTTAATAATAACGTAAAGATTTTGACGATAAAACTTATTTATGGTATGGTAATTTTTTTAGCAAGTGAGTGGAGGTACATATATATATATATATATATATATATATTGTCCGGCGATCGCAAAAGCGTGAAACCCAGGGTCACAAACTCACATCAATCCAACCAAATATATATATATATATATATATATATGCATTCATTGCCATTTTCCTAAGGTAGTGGAAAAGGTTATATATATGGAGTATATTTTACACGGGTATTAGCGAATAGTCTTTTTATACAATGACAAAAGTATTGATTGATTAGTTTTCTACGGCTTATCAACCATTTGCTGGTTATTTAAAGCCAGAAAATATTTTTAGATTGTAAGATTTTTTTTATATACATATACAAGTCCTACGAATTTATCCATAGGGAGAGATGATGTGGATTCGTACCTTTCCCAGGCGTATTTCACCATAAGTGAATATAAAAATCACGTCACGAATTGGAACTCGGCTTACCGATTAATAATTTCGAGCCATTATCCATTACACCACCTGCACAGCCAAGCTTACACATCTTGATATTCTCAAGCGGTCGTGATGTGGCCGTAAAGATTTGATAGTGTAAAATATTTGTACCATTATCCTTTGACCTGTTGGATCCAGTGATAGGGGTCAAATGACGTGTTGACCTCACCAACAGACGTATAGATTTATTTACATTGTTCGGACTGTTGCACTCATGTTGCAATATTCACGACGTTTCGGTAGTTGGAATTTCGAACTGAACTTTTTATTTCGTCCACCGGGGCAGGTTGTTTTCGTTCCACGTGCCATGTCCCTTCCGGATGTCTCAGTTATCTCCCTTTAACTCAACTCTGCAAGTTTTTGGTCACCACTGCAGTAGCCAGGTATTGAACTCACAACTCTTTGGGTCAAGTCACTGGATGCAACCAACATTTTCATCTGCTGGGTCATGTGTCCTTGAGGACATCAGTGTATAAATTTTTGGCATTTATGAACTTAATGTCTCAGTAACCATTTTTTTTATTTATTTATTTTTTTTTACCAGAGTTATATTGCATTTATGTTGTTTTTATTGCTTTTCTCTAGCACTCTGTATTACTGGTCCCCATATTCATTGCTATGCTTGGCCGGCTTAGAAGATTTTTGTAGCCTGATTTATGTGCTGATTCCTTAAGTTTTCGTATTTTCCAGTGTTTTTCTATTATTTCAAACTTATCCCACAGAGGGTGGTGTTCTCCCTTTTCCCTCCACACATGCTCAGCTACGTCTGATTTTTCTATTTTCCCTCGTGTTACGGCTTTACGATGTTCTTGCAGTCTTACTCGGAAGATGTGTCTGTGAAGTGTCGAACCACTTTTGAAGGTTGTCCTGATGATATATGGATCACAGATCTTTTGTATTTTCTCCGATAATCCGTTCGCACATGGTAAGTAGACCAAAGCTGTTTTCTGAATAATGTTATCCTCTTGTATCCTTCTATCCGAGTTTGTCGGAGCTGCTGCCATGTACCCAGGGTAGTTATATTGCAGAGTACTACTTATACTGACCATTTCTTGATCATATGCCTCTGGGTCGCCACTTATGACTTTTGCCCGATGTTGTAAGCAGCGGACGATCCTTTTCTTTAAACTGTATGGTGGTGAGCGTTGAAGTTGAGGTATTGTCTGCGCATGTCTTGAACCCATGCTCTGTTCGAGACATACGTCCAGGAATGCGAGTTTGTTGTCGTTTTCTCTCTCCATTGTTGACTGTACGATGATCTTGTTGAGTTCACATGGTCCAGTAGTAGCTGGACCTCTTCATGTTGGGGCCAGAGTGTGAAGATGTCATCTACGTATCTTAGCTATAGGGTTGGCTTTAATAATGTGGATTCTAATGTCATTTCTCCGAAGTATTCCATATATATGTTTGTCATTGCTGGTGATAATGGCGAACACATTGCTAAGCATTCATCCTGTCGGTGTATATCTGATCCCATTCCAAAGTGCATTGTTTGCGCACAGAAAGTCAGATTATCTATTGGTATACTGGTCCGTTCTCCTAGAGATGAGTCCAAGGCCAGTTTGTCCCTGACTACCGAAAGTACTTCTTTTGTGGGTACCTTGTTGAACAAACTCAACACGTCCAGGCTAACCATCTGGTTGGATTGGATGGGAGCGTCTGTGAATATTTTCACGAAGTGGGCAGAGTTTCGGACATATTCCAATCGACCGAAGAAGGCCGAAGCATACAACAACCGAAACATCGTGAATATGACAATAAAGATGAGGACATTCCAAATAATGTAAATAATTACAATACATCACCTCAGAAATATAGATAGTGTATAGATTTGTTAGACTAATTCAACTATACCATTCGGTCGTACAGTTCTTAAAGAATCGAATGGGGAGGGGGTCTGTTTTGCTAAATCACATAAGGCCCAGTGTGTGTGTGTGATATATATATACACAGACACACGCATGAGGTAATGGTAATTAGTAAAGACATATGAGACCAGCTTGTGTCATAGGACTTTGTTATGTAGTGAGTTTGATTTTCCCATGGTAACACAAAGCTGTTGCTTCATATCATATTAAGAGAAGGCATGCTTCGCCATCGGGTAATGTTTAGCAACTTAGCAGACATTTATCAGCTTGAGTCCCAGGCAAACCTCTCTTTCGGTTTCCTTGAGGCGTCACCGAAGGGGAAGTATCGAGGGGGCTTGAGCAATTTTTGTTCATTGACACATGTTTAAAAGGACCTCCACTGTAAATTCAACCTTGTTACAATCAAATATGTCTTTCTAGGTACTGAGTTCGATCATCATTGCTTACTATATACTTGTGACTTTGTGCCACACAAAGAATTAATATCAATCTCAGTCTGTCTGTCTGTCTAAATCTATCTGGGAATTCGGCATAGGGCGCCGTCTACAGCCCGGTATAGACGGCATTTCGCAGTTCTTTGCGCTAATTTAAAAATCTTTCTCCACTGCGGACCAACGTTCTAAGTCAGCCATAGGTCACGTGAGTGATCGCTTGGCAAGCTGTGGTAAGTTGGGATTGGGAAGGAAAGTCGAATCTTTTTTACCTTCGTCCCCCACCTTCGCCTCTCCGCCTCCGATCGACCAACGCCTATCCTCCGGCCCGCCGCCGCCGCTACCTCCCAGCCTCTTGTAATTGCCAAATGTAAACCTCATCTGTCAATGGTGTCTATAATCAATAGAACATTCCTTTTTGGTTCTCCAGAAATCGTTTCCACCACTCGTTACATCTACGTCCGACGTTGAGAACGAAGAAACAAAAAGAATGAAATATTTGATCAAAAATTGAATAATCAGTTTCGCTTTCGTTTATATATTTGTCTGGGCGCTCGTTTTGTTGTCTGTTGGAAAGTTGGGTTAGAGTACAAAATAATCGGGAATCCAACTACCCCCTTACTCTCTCTTTTAACACAACCAGGTGGGGGACATAACATACAAAAGACAATGTTATTTATCTAGTTGAACTTTTCTTCTCTCCTTTCCCAATCTTTATTATTATTTCTTTTTAACCATTTCACATTCAAGCAAGGCGATAATGCCACTAAGACGCAAGGGATTACTAGGACTGAAAGAGAATGAGACACTTTAGAAGGAACCGGAAACCTAATCCTAAATAGGAAACGAGAGATAAATCTCTACTTCTGTTCAATAGAAGGGGTAGCAGTGCGGACCATGCGATAGGCGAACTTATCTTCCATTAATTATTATTATTCCTTAGAGAAAAGCACGACATAAGAAAAGACATGGTGTTTCGACAGTATGCCTATATGTTTAAAATAATTTAAAAAAAATACAAGTCTTTATACAAACGTCGCTTGTCTGGAGAAAAACGTTTGTACTGGTAATGAAAGCGACAAGGCGTGTGAAAGGTGGCCAGCGTGAATGGAATGCAACTGAAACGTAAGTAACATGATGGTAATCGTGTTCATTTTGAAATTTCCCCTTAGAAAGTGCAATTGATCAAATAGTTTTACACTTGAATGCAATTTTTAGTCCTAACTTAAGACAGACATACTGTCGAAATATTGTTAAACACTGTCTTTTTTTTTTTTCTTAAATCTCGCTGAAAGTGTTGTAAAATATTGGAAGAATTACGTCAGTCATTATTATTAACATTTTCTATAAAAATATCACTAGAGTTGATCTCTTTAAGCGAAAATAACGTAAGAGAACGTTTTTAAAAACAGAAAATTTGCCAACAAGAGTAGTTTTCATATATATTCTACAGTTATAAAGAAATATAGAACGTAATGGATGTTTATGTGTAGTAAAGCGTACTGTATTTAATGTTCTCTATTTATTAGAATATATATCTTTGCAGATGTATATGAAATCCCCCCTCGTTCTCACACTATTTTCAAACGTTATTTTTAGTGGTTACCCGTAATTGAGTAGATGCTCCTTTTATTTTATACAGTGTTTATTTCGTTTAACGGCTTGCATACTTGAGAAAGCATATTAAAGAAAATGTGCCCATGGACAGGATTCGAACACGCGCCCCTCATTGAAGGAGAAAACCATCGAAGTGTTTGACGGCTCGGCTACGAAGAGTTTCACAATTGTTTTTAACGCACATTCACGCGTTCAGATTTTCTCGAAAGGCATATCTGCTCAGTTTCGTATCTGAAACGTAAACAAAGCTAAAGAGTTACTGGATTTTATTTTTCAATTCGACATATTTTTATGACTTTAAACGTTATTTTAGTGGATACCCGTATTTGATTAACCACTCAGTTTATTTTAAACTGTGTTTACTTTGGCCTGCACGAAATATATTTATGATAAAGCGATATAGAAATTTTTATATATATCATGAACAAATTTTAGTGAAAAAATATCACTGTAGTCCGAGTAAGTCTTAAAGGACAAAACGCGAAAACTTTTTGCACTTTATCATAGTGGAAAAATTATTCCCTTGTGTGTGTGTGTGTGTGTGTATATATATATATATATATATATTCAATTCGACCCGAGCAAGACGATAATGCCACTAAGACACAAGAGTTAAAGTGGATGAAAAGATTTTAGGAGCTAGAAAACCGATCTTGCACAAAGGATATACTTTTACTCCTGTTCAAAAAAACTGGAGATGCATGTGAACTGGGTGATAGGCGAGCCATCTACTCAATTGAGGGGGGGGGGAGTGAGAGAAATATTAGTAAATAAAATTTCAGCGTTCAGACGAAGACGTTAGAATTGAAATAGGAACCGGAAACCTAATCATAAACAGGAAAGAAGAGATTAACCTACTGTGAATCGGGCAATAGGCAAATCTATCTTTTTCTCATATATATATATATATATATATATATATATAGAGAGAGAGAGAGAGAGAGCTCTGTTATATTACATGAAAAAATATTTTATTAATACCTCGCAATATGAGTTTGGATCAAATGTGGTCGGAATCTAACAGAATAAGATAAAGAACAAATAGGAAATGTTCATGAATCTAACATGTTTCACTTGATTTCAAGTATTTGTTCATTATCTTATCACATATTTTATTTATTGTTTTTTTTTTAAAATATATTAGCAACACCGAAATTCCCATGTTTCAAAACTGAAACTTCAATTCAAATTTAATGAATTATAAATCTTATTGTTCTTTCCTATATATATATATATATATATATAAACAGATTTTATTATATAAGACATACGACATTTTCACAATAAAAACCAATGTTTATTAGAATTTTGAAGCTGAACTTATGACAAACTAAACAACATGTTTTGTAGGTTTCAGCTTACATATATCCTCATAAAAAACATAGATAATTTGTTTGTATCAAGTTTTATCATGAAAAGGGCAATTTTTATGTTTATTTTTATTTACAAGTCAATCTAAAAGACATAAACCAGAAAAACACATCATTTATTCATTTAGCGCATTTTGCAACACTTTGATCACTATCTCTTTCTGTTTGATGATGCCCTTACAGCTTCAGCCACGTTCATTCCAGTTCGCCTCTTAATAGCCTCAAATCATGCTATGAGTGGTTTTCCCTGGCGCCGCTTACTCTCCACTGGGCCCAGCAGAATGTATATGCCCAAAGCAACGGAGCTTCCTTCGTTCAATCTGTTCTCTCGATACGTACCTTGTTCTGAAGGTATCTAGCACCCACTTGTTAGCACGTCTCGTTGTCCATAGCACTCTAAGGAGTCTGCGATATTCCCACATTTCAAAAGCTTCAATGTTTCCCCTCTTGGTCAGTGCCCATTGACTCGCATCCGTAGCCGGCGATGGCGAAAGCAGTGACTCATAGTAATTTCAACTTTAAACTGATGGGTATATTCCAACTATTCCAGGTGTGTTTTTTTTTTTTCTCATTTTTGTGTTAACACTTCTTACTATTGCCATCCTTCTCTCGATCTCCTGCGTAAAGCTTCCCTGGGTGTTGATGGAGGAGCCCAAATATCGCGAATGTCTGAATACATTATCATTTTATTATTTTACATGTTGACATTAACCTTCACCAGTCTTTCATACATTTAATATATTTTGGTTTAAATCGTGTTTGTGTATAATTATAGGATATCTAGCATTGGAGTAATACATAACGAGCATATTTTTTAAAACATTAATTTTATGATTTGGATCGTCATTGGATACTCCACAATGGCGCATCAGACCAAACTAAGTAAATAACTTTTTCTCTTTCTCTCGAATATCTGCAATGTCATTCGTGGCTGAGTCGGTATAAGCACGTCGGATCTAACGATGGTTTCTCCTGCCAGAAAGCGCATATTTGAAGATTTCTTGAATGTTCAGGCTGGTAGAAAATAATAAATATACCGTTTAAAAATATATATATATATAAAAAGAACAGAGCATCTACTCAAATATGTGTATCTATTAAAATAATGTTTAAGTGAGATATATATGCATACACAGTATATGAATTATATATATTTGTCGGTCGCATGTCTTTACCTTCCCTCTTTGAAATAATGAAATAAACTGCTGTACTAACAGGAGACATCACTCAAGATCAATAATTATACATCGTGTTAACATAATAACGGACCATCTCATTAGTAATAAGGGAGGTCAGGTTATTAATTCATTGCGTTTCATTATTTTTTAATTTTATTTTGTTTCGTGTTAGCTGTCTTTGGATATTTTTACTTTTAATGATTTAAAAAATTAAAATGCATTTTTATGTGTCGATAGATTATTCATGCAAATGACTTAAATAACACGATCAGTTTTGATGATTCACTAAACTCGTAATTCTACGTTTAGCAAGCAAGTTTCACTTGCAGATGTTAATATCGAAATGAGTTTGATTATTATTTTAGTACTCTACACTTGTGGCCTTGCGCCAGATTATGTCACTTTAATACATACCTACAGATGCGTATATAATTATCTGCATAGCTTTGTACGTACAACCCATCCGCTTTACACTACTTCACCATAGTTAAAAGCTTCAACAGCTTATCTGAACCGCCTGAGGATCACTTCATTGCGTGAAACTTTTAGTCACCACCCATTAGTGTATCTTGGATATTTCTGGATTGTATTTCTGTTTTGACCATTTTTTTGTTTTAGAATTTCCTTGTCAAGGTTGTTGAGCACTTTCTGTCCTTTCAGGTTAAGGGTCTTATACGCCTTTTATTATTTTTTCTTTCTCTCTGGTGCCGTTGGCCAGTTTTTATTTCTATTTATTTATTTTGTTTGTAAGTTCGTTAATTCTGGCAGTTTTGTAGGTATATATGCATAGGTTTATATGCACATACAAATACACACAATGACACTTCGCTCAAAATTAGTCAAGTGTTACGAGTATGCATTTCTATAAGAAGGGATTCCACTGAGTTCTACTTGTTATTGCAAAAAAGTTTTCATTCATGAAGTAGTTGTAAAATAGAGAAATTAGAAATAGAATGTTTGGAAGATTCTAGATCATTCTAGTATATTCGCGAAAAATCTAGATTATTCGAGAAACATCTAGAAATATGCAAATTAGGTGTTAGCCCCTATAAAAATGGGATCTTGGAAAAGGGTAGTTAGTTGATGAATGGGAATTTCTGCTGTTATCAACTCCAGCTTTTGATTCAAGGACTATTATATCCAGCCGAAAGAATCTCTATAAAAAGTTGCCGACCAACCAAAACCCAAAAGAGAATTTCATGGAACAAATTTGGTAAATAGAATTTTGACTAATTTTCATTGACCAAACTAAAAATTAATATTTATTTACACACCTTTGTGGATTTCCAAATATAGCACTTAGATTACTAGCCCTAAAGTGATAAAGATATTTGACTCCTTTTCCTTCTCCCTCGTAACACTTCGCCAGTAACTCTGTGTTTTCTGTTTTGTAGGCCACAATTGTTTATCTTGTATATATTTTATGTTGTGTTTTAGTAAATTAAATATTTGTTTGTGATTTAGCTCTGTAGTGTGGTAAATCATTTTTTTCCTTTGTTACAATTATCAACACGTAACACAAGTAGTTGACCCTTTGTATTGCTAAATGAAAGAAATACTGTTTTCCGCACCTTGGTTGTCCACAATACCTCGTTGTAATTGTAAAGTCCTTATTTCGTTTAAGACAGTGCGTGTCGTTCATAAGTTCAGAGAAGAGTCCACTTTGAATGAGGAAAGGCAAATAAGAAAGCTAGAACAAAACGAAACGTTAACCCTAGAACAATAACCATGGGTATATAGTACCCAGCGCAAATTTTCCTATTTTTAATTACAATTTTCAGTACCTGATTTTCTTACCTAAATAATGTTTTTCAGTTCCTATTAATGTTAACTCAAAGTACAAAGTTTGAAGTGCCTTGCATGTAAAATATTTCAAATAAAGATTTATATTTAATATTTTTTTTGATATTTTCAAAATGGGGTATGATATACCCATGGCTAGTAGTGGTGTAACTTTAATTGATGGTTAGTGTTTTAGGGTTAATGACAAGAAATAGGGTGGGGGGAATTGAGACGAAAATAAGAATAAGACAGTCTTATTAATCCTTTACCTCATTGATCTTTTAAAGTGGGTGTTTTTTTTTTTTTTTTTTTATTTGGTGGGGCCATGGCACACCTTATATAGAAAGATAGATGGATATTAAAGCAACGATCGTCAAACGCTAGGTAATCATCCAGATTTTGGTGAAATGAAGTTTCAATTCGGTAATGAACGCATTTTACGTATAGACCTATATTTTCTGAGCGTAATCAGCATATGACGAGAAAAAAGCCTGAATTGTATATAAATGAATGTTGTTGTCAAATCTTTTTTTGCTATTTGTAAGAAAAAAAGATGGAGAATATTTTGACGTAAAGATTATTTCTTTGCGTTTAATACAAATGTTGATGTGTATTCCCAAACTAGTATCAAATGACCTTGAATGTTCTCTTTCCATTTCCCGCCATATAATCACGTGAAGAAAGGTTTTCGACAGTACTCAACAGAAAACAAGATACCGATCTCGTCTTCACATGGCCCCAGACTTGCCGCTTGCACTGTCAAAAACAGTTCCACGCATTTAGAGTTCAGTTGCCAAAAGACATATCCACCCTTCTCATTAATTTTATTGCTCATTTTTAATTAGTGTTCAAACTGTTAATTATGCCATCAAAAATATATATACAATATAATAATACATTAATGAATTTAATGTATTGACTTCAATAAGAATTCGATAGGGCCGTTAAATCTATTTTTGTCGTCAGGGTAAGAAGCGGCAAGTTCAAGGCAATGAAATTAAAAAATAGTTTGAGAACCGCTGAACAAAGATATTAATATATAGATGAATAAATGGCTGTCAGTTCTTGAAGATATTATGCTTAGCGATTTTTAAATCTTTTATTTTAAATTCGAGTTTAGAATTTTTTAAAGTATCACCGAGGACTGCCGGAAAGCCCCAGTTAACAATCTTGTTTCCAATGTCATTGAAACGAAATTGAATTCAACGCCTGACATTATTAAAACTTTACGTCATCCAACGGGATAATTCTCTCTAAAAAAAAAAAAAAAAAAACAACAAAAGAAAAAAAACGATTTAAAGGATTAACAGTATTATACTGCTTCAACCAACTTAAAACAATGATGTCATTTCTTCCTTCACCCTTAAGACATCACAACCAAGTTTGAGGAGAGGAGAGCAAGTTTCTTAGTTCTGAGACAGCCAGACGATCAGTTACCGTAGCTGCAGGTTCTAAACACAGGCAGTGGCAGTCTTATTGAGCATCAAATGCCAATTCATTATTAGTGCGTAAATCCAACTATTAACTATAACAGTATTTTTCGTGTTTCTTTTGTAGTAGTGTATAATGGTGTACTCATGCCTTGATATTTATTGGTTTTAAACAACACAAGGAACACTGTGATGATATAAGACTTCAAGGGGCTTTAAAGTGACTTAAAAATCAACCTTTGAATTGCTGAATTTTTTTTTCTGGGTTCGAAAACCGACCAGGAAACGCGATCTAAAAATCTGACTAATTATGTAAACTTTTCTACTCCTTTGACCATAACATGACGCTGAGAAGTTTTTGTTGCTTCCCAGAGGTGGTGTTCGTTTGATTATCGTTTTTCAATCTCAAGTATTTTTTTTTAATGATGGATCCCAATTTTTTTTATCGAATTAATGTCCATCGATACTGTGAGGGTATTCTGTTAATTTAGTTTCTTTTGAAAGCTGCTTTCTTTTTTTTTTTTTTTTTCAATGTAGGCAGTACTCAGCTTTGTCGAATGAGTCTTGTATGAAGACAAGCTTTAGCTTAAAGTCACTGACTGTGACCTGCATTTCATTATTTTGTCCAGGCGTTTTTGGAAATAGCATTTCTTTTCATGGACAGTTGTTATCTATTATTTCCAAAACCACATAAACTATGAATGAACGGTGATGCTTTTTTTTACAGTTAAAACCGTAAACTTTATTTTTGTTTGGTAAGTTATTCCGTCGAAGGAAAACGTATGCTTTCCATCTAATCCTTCGTATGAGTTCCTCTGTTTTTTTTTTGCATTAAATAATTCCTTTTGTATAAATGCTCTTCAGAGAAATAAATTTATTTTTTCCATTTTTTTCTTGTTGGTATTAGGAATGAATTATATAAATATATATATGAAATTTATAATATATATATATAATATTTTTTATAATTTATATATATATATATATATATGTTATAATTATAATTATATTTTTATATATATTTTTCTTGTTATTAAAATAAAGATTAAGAGTGCTCAACTTTAATTATAGCGGATACACATTATAATTTATAATATATATATATATATATATTATAATTTATAATATATTATAATTTATAATATATATATATATATGTTATAATTTATAATATATATTATAATTTATAATATATATATAATTTATAATATATATATATATATATATATATATATATATATAATTTATAATATATATATTATAATAAATATATGTATATATATATATAAATATATTATAATAAATATATGTATATATGATAAACAACCCTTGAGTTGCATACTAAAATCTCACACCAACAAATACGTTATTGTAAATATTTGTAATGAAAACATATTAAAAGCTGAAAATGACGTACTATATTTATCACATAAAGTATTATCCTAAACATTTCGTCAATATCGTTTTTAATACTAGTTTTATTGTGAAAATATTTCATTTTATTATAATATATACTTTGTTGTCTTTGAATATACATTAGCGTCTTACTCGTAAAAAAAGATGGTATTAGTTATTGTTCGTCACTTCTGTCAAGGAACAGTGTAGTACCTATGCTCTTCGTGAAAAGTGCTATTCGCATACAAAAATATATATGTTGATAATATCTTTCAGTCTAATATATAGACTTACACACGCCTCCTCTAATCACCCGAGCAGCATAAATAATGTAGAAATCATTGTAAATAAGCCCCAGGATTAGCCCTAAACAAAATAAATTGGGAGGAACCCGTCTCCTCTTCCTCCACTTTCCCATTGACTTGTATAACTCGCTTTATATATTGACTTCTAAAGTAATAGTGGTGTAAAGATCGCATTGAAGAGTGAAATCGGCAGTCACTATGCACTATTGATTCCTATGTCCACACTGTCTATATCTATAAATTTTTTTATCTTCGATATTGAGCACTATCTCCCAATCAATGAAGAACATTTTAAACATATATAATACAAATAAAATGTGTCACTTAGCTGATTGATGTTCTATTCAGCACCTCGAGTTTGTAGACGAACCTTTTGTAATCGTTCTATTCACTCATCAAGAGGTGTCAGCAATTATATGAAATAAACGTTAGTATTTCAAATATTTCAATTTATTATGCGTGTTGTCTCTACCAGCTTGAATGATTGATACGACGGTTTTCCTGGCTCCGAGTAAATCCCAGAATAAGCTGTCTAACCCTCGATACATATACTGGCCTCTGTATCTCCAGTTGCCTTGATATATCCACTACCCTTCTCCTCATCCTTTCTTCTATCACTCCTATCTGATCTTGCTCTAAATTTTCTGTAACCCCTTGCGTCCTAGTGGCTTTCCGCCTTGCTTGGGGTGAAACGCTTAAAAAAACCGTTTCAGCGAGACAAGCTTCCTAATCATTACATCGCCTCGAGGCCCCCATTTTATGCATATTGTTATATCCCTTCGCACAAACTCATTATTTGCTATTTCCTCCTGTTTTTCTTGCCTTTAACGTACTATGTGTGTTAAACTCTCAAAACCCTCTTTTCTCATATGTATCATATGATCCTTTTTGATTGTAAATATAAATTTCCTTGTTTCTATTTTCCTCACGACACCGTCGTTTCTCTATGTTCTGTCTCTGGTGTTCTTATCATTCGTTCCTATTTTCCAGTTGGGCTTACAGACATACCACATTGAAGCACCGTAATTAAATGGGTGACCACTTTGGAATACCAAGTGCTATAAGCTTGGATGTGCGGGTGATGTAATGGATAATGACTTGGAATTGTTAATCGGAGAGCCGAGTTCCAATTCCAATTGGGTTTGTTGTATTCACTTATACGCAAATAACCTTGGGAAACGTATGAATTTACCGCTTCTCTCCAGCTATGGGTTAATTAGTAAGACTTGTATCACTAAATCACTATCTAAAAAAAAAATCTTACAATCCTAAAGTATTTTCTGGCTTTAAATATCCTACAAAGGGTTGATAAGCCGTAAAAAACGAATCAATGAACCTTTTCACTGCATAATTTTTTGTTTTATTTACCCTTCAACACCCTTCAAAACTTGTCCTTTTTTAATGATATGAATATGAATCCACCTTTTCCCCCTCCAACTATGGGTTATTATCTAAAAAAGAAATTCTTACAATCTAAAAATATTTTCTGGCTTAAATAATCTACAAAGGGTTGATAAGCCGTAAAAAACGAATCAAAGTAACAATCATTTCTTCTTATTATAATAAAATAATTTATTTTTATTTTTAAAATTAGAAATTGTCATTATACATTGATTCAGTCTGTTGTTGTCATTTTGGTTTTTTATCGATTTCAGATGACCAATGCTTACACGGCCAAAACGTTATGTCTATAATAATAATGAGGATTTTTCTAAATGATAATCTAAATGGAGAAATTATTAGAGGTGACAATGTCCTGCATGAATAATGCAAGCGAGTGTTTTCAATTTATATGACATTCGTTTCTCATTTATCAAATGATTTAACGAACCAGCATTTTACAAAAATAAAATAAAAATAAGTAAAAGGCTTCAGTCACTTTCTCACCGCCGTAATGTAACTTTCTGTACCTTTTACTCTCATGGTAATTGTTTTGACGAACTTTTTCTCTATGTTACGTAGACTTTATGAATTTAAGCACAGAACTAGATTGACGGCAAGGTTCAGTTGAATTGGCTAGATGTAACCGTAAGTTCTATGCTAACAGTTTCTTCTCTCGCACTACCCGCTTGTGGAACTTTTTTTTCTGGCTCCATGTTTTCCCGCCAATATTGATCATCAAAAATTTAAATGCAATGTCAATCGGCATCTACTGTCTTGATTACTCTTCTATTTTCGCTTCTTAATCTTTCTATTTTTTTCTGTTCTTTCATATTCGGTTATCCCTTGTGTCTTAGTGGCTTTACCGTCTTGCATGGTGTGATATGATTAAAAAAATATAAATAAATGAAATAAAATGAAATTTAAATTAAATAATTCGTTGGCTTGGAGAAATATCAGTCGAATTAAGGCCAACAATGAAAAGCATTTGATAAAAAGATACAGACGTTACGACGTTTTCATTGCATATACATAGAAGACATTGTTATTGTTTCTGGTTTTGTATTCATAGCTATTTTTGTAAACAAAAACAAATTTAGAATCAGTTTGTTAGATTATTTGTTCAAAGATCTCTATTTTTATTTCAGTCGGTTAACATCTGTTTGAAGCTGTTCATATTTATCTTTGTCATACGATGTC
Organism: Acanthosepion pharaonis; assembly: GCA_903632075.3. Taxonomy (NCBI): domain Eukaryota; kingdom Metazoa; phylum Mollusca; class Cephalopoda; order Sepiida; family Sepiidae; genus Acanthosepion; species Acanthosepion pharaonis. Next base: position 273,972 of record CAHIKZ030000786.1, on the reverse strand, counting down.
TATCCATTTTCAAATTAGATTTTAATTAAAAATTATATTTAAAATAGTTAAAATAGACAGTTTAACTCGAAGTAAAATATTTGACTTAAATAATCAGTATTGAATTTCACATCTGAAACCTTGTCAGTTCTTGTTATTCGCTAACTTTTGCCGTTAAAAATAACGCTTAATATTAGCTTTGCCCGTGTGAGTTTTTAAATATATTTTTCCAGTGACAGTATTAATATCTTCTCCTTTGCCGTATCCCTTTAGGATAATGACAATCATGGCTCCCCACAACTTCCTGTCCTTTGTAGTTCTTAATAAATTTTGTCTTTGTTACCTGTCCTAAACCTTGTTCCGGCATCCATTTACTCAAGCTCATTAAGTAGGTTATGCGCTGTTTTCCTCTAGCCCTCTTGCCTTTAATCCGTCCTGTGATTATCAGATTTTCCGAATCTTCTTTCCTAGAAATTTCAACTGTCTCTTCCTGATGTATAAGTTTACATTTTTTTTCCATTTTCTCTAAAACTTCGCCGTTGTTCATATGTTCGGTCCATGATATTACCAGCATCCTTCTGTAGAACCACATTTCTGTTGCTTCAAGTCTCTTCTTCATCTTTGAAGAGATTGTTCAGCATTCATTGGCATATAGGAGGATAGATATCATGTAATAGTTCAGTACTCTTTTCTTTGTCTCTAACGAAATTTTTCTGTTTCTCAATACTATGCATAGCTTTTGGAATGCATCTTTGGCTATCCCAATTCGCTTTAAATTTCAGTGTCGCAATTTCCGTCCCCTGTTAAAACACTTCCAGATATTTCTGTTGTTCTTCTTGCTTCGTTTTGGTATCTCCAATTTTTAATTTGCATGTTGGGTTCTTCTTTTTGCTAATAACAAAGGCATTACGTCTTCTTGCAATTGATGGTTAGTCCTTACTTGCTTTCCTTCACTACCATATGTAGAAGTTGTTAATCACTTTTTAATGATGAAAAAAAAAAGATCTATCTCTTTGTTTAGTAAAACTTTATTTTAATTCTACTTTCCACGTGCCTAGAAAAATAGCGTCATATATTGTTAAGTCCTAACTATTATTATGTTTTCATATGTGAATCATTGAATATCATTTTTCAAATTATATTTAATATGAAGTAATTATTTAGGGGATAGGTTTATTACTTAATAGCAATGGAAAATCGATCTCTCTCTTTATGTACAGTAGAATCTAATAATAATACTAGTTTCCCCGTGACGTCATAAACCGACCAATTGAGTTAAGTTTATATAATAGTCCTGTAATAGTCTGTAATGCTTGCATGGATTATTGACCACTAACAATGCTCTTCTTCCTGATTTTTAATGCATTCTTATAATAAAATAATTAGTAATACATACAGTAGTTATATTATGTTTGTAAATCTTGCGTTAATTCCTGACAATCCATATTTCCTTATTTTTATTACGTTTCTCAAATAAAAACATAAGCAGTGCATTTACATTATGCATATAATAATTTTATTATATCTGTAATATTTGCATTCATTTCTGACCACTGACAATCCATTTTTTTCATTTGCAATGTATTTCGATAGTCAAGTAATTAATAGTCGATTTATAATTGACGCATAATATTCTTATTTTGTTGGTAACGTTAATATTAATTCCTAACCACTGAAAATCACTTTTATTCTGATCTTCAAGGAATTCTATAGTCAAACCATTGGTATTGCATAACCATTATACACAATCACTAAGTCCTAAAATTGACAATCCTTTTCTTAATTTTTTCCAATGCACAACTTAGAGTTTTCGTGCAGAATCTTGTTGAAACAATTTTTTCGCTACTGCCAGATATATTTAGTTCGTGCAAACAAATGATCAAAGCAAGGTTAGTGGTGGAATATCAGTGAAGTCTTTTAAGAAAAGTTGAAACCTTGTCTACATATTTTCTTCTTTTATGTGCCGTTCAAAAAGTGTTCAATCATGGCTTTTCACGGCTTCCTGTTTTTGTTCCTTTAAATAAACTTTGACTCTTTATCATCCTTCTAGATTCTTTGTCCTGTCATCCATTCACAGACACTGATTAGGTATGTTACTTGCTGTTTCCCTGCTTCTGTTGCCTTTAATGTACTGTAAGCATTGTATTCTCCAGGCCCTCTATTCTTATTAAATGCCTCAGATTTCAATGGCCTAATTTTGATTGTAAGTTTCCTTGTTTTTCATATTTTATTTCCTCGTTTTTTCTGTTCGCAGTATTTTTAGCATTCGTCGATCAAACCATATCTCTGTCATTTCAACTCTTTTTTTCATCTGTGGCGAAATTATCCATCATTCTTTGTCATATACACGATTAGATATTGTGTAACATTTCAGCACTCTTTTCGTTGTTTCTAACGATATTTTTCTTCGTTTTAATACTTTGCTTAGGTTCTAAAAAAACATTTTTCGATATTTTTGTTTCATATTTACTGTTGTCTGTTACTAATCCTTTTTTAAAAAAATTATTTCACCCTAAGGAAGGCGATAATGCAAAAGGTGTTACTGTAAATGAAAGAGATCTTAGTAAGGAGAAAGGACAATCAAAGAACAGAGTCCAGGAAGACAGAAAATTGCGATTGATGTTGAATTTAAATTTTTGAAGATTGTAGGTGGCAGGGAAGCAAGAAACCGGAAGAGAGAGAAATGTAAGAAAAGTAACTATTAAAATAGAACTTACGGTTATATCTAACTAGTTCAACATTAAAACAAGGAGACCTAATAGCCAATCTAGTAGTACCCTTATATTCATTCGGTCGAGGTACTAAGGAGGAGAGCTCATTAAAACAACTACCATAAAAATAGTTATAGAAAAGATAGAGGGAAGCTACATCACGGTGGTGGGAAAGTGACTGAAGTCGAGATTCCAGGTCAGGCCCGATAATGTTACATACCCTTCCAGATAGTTAAATGTGCCTACATATGCCACATTCAAATGCAGCTGTTACTATAACTGTGTTCATCGTATGACTTCTTCCAGTTATCAGAATTTGCTATGTCACAATGTCATCAGGAGTGAATGAAAGTCTTAATATATTTGTTTAAAAATTCCTACCTGTGATATCGCAAGTTGCATAAAATGCTAGTGTATGTGTGTTTGGTGATGGTAGGTGTGTATGTCAACAAACTTTAAACTTTTGAAATGTAGGATACAATGGATTTGAACAAAGTGTATTTCTATCTACATATTTTAAATTCTATTCTCGGTAATTAAATAAAATTTTATTTAAAAATAAAAAGAGTTTTTCTTGATTTTTTTTTTCCTTAAAAATCATGTACCGCAAGGTTCAGATGTTAGATTTTGTGTAGTTTAAGGAGAGACGACGAACATCATCTGTCCATCTTTAAACTACACACTACTAATCTAACTGATAATTTGGTACTTTATTTTAGACATAAAATCACTTTGAAAATGAATTTATTTAACTACAGAGGATGGGATTCAAAATATTTAGACAGAAAATTAGGTAGACATCAGTACAGTGTAACCCGGATATAAGAGAGTTGTCGGGACCGGAGAAGAAGTCTCTTATATCCGGGTTTCTCTTATATCCGGGTTTGGTCTATTTTATATACATTAACACAGGCTCTAATTTGGGACCAGAGAAAATCTCTCTTATATCCGGGTTACACTGTATAACACTCGACTGACTGCATTTTAAAAACGGTCCTTAGTTACTATGTTTAAAAGAAACATTATCTTCGGTTAATTTTTATGGTCACCAACTGGGCACTTGTTATGAAGCATATGATATCGGTCTCCAAGCTAAAAATACAAGCAAAAATAGATATTTGTTGGCCGAAACCAAGTTGAATACAAGGCCACGTTTATTGAGCACCTATCTTGGAACAGAACGGAGAGAAGCTTGTCTTTGACAACTGCTGAGGGTTGCAGTTAATGTGGTGTGGATAGAATTGAGATGGGAAGTTCAGTAAGAGAAGAAGGCTGTTAAAAGAAGAAAAATCACCGTTGATAATGTATTTTTTCAAATAGAGTTGGTAAAATTTGGTCTTTATGAAATGGTAAGAAGCATAAAAGACAGTCTTTTATTTGTCTGCGAATTGGTCGGTTGGAAATGGTGCCTAGCAAAATAAAACAATCATTTCTTTCATTTGGCCACACTCTGAGCCACTTAGATCTTCTCATCTCCATGGGGATGATCACTCTTGTTAACGATTAGTTTAATCGATATACGTTTCAGGTTTTATTTATTTATCTATTTCTCTCTCGTTGATCGGTGACTGCTTCTTACTTAGCAACAGCTCAAGAGTTTGGAAGAATTAAAATTCAGATTCAACATAAGTGTCGATTGCAAAAAAAATAAGTGTGGGGGTGAGGGTAGGTATGCATCTTTCGCAAAACTCAAAACAATTCGAACGAGCTCAGAGGAGATAATTATCTGTGGATTTCACTCCTCGCCGCCCTAAATGTGTTAGTCGGACCTGACCAAATTCTCAGTGGTGGGATTGGCAGAGTGAGTGAGTGAGTAAGTGAGTGAGTCGAATGAAAGATTTTTATGAACTGTGTCTAAAACAAAAAAGAATCAAACCGAACCCAGAGGAAATAATAATAATAATCAGAAGAACGTTGTTAAATGGATTAGCAAAATCAGACTGAAGGAAATGGAATTTGATGGATGGATGGTCTGGATTTTTTTTTTTTTCAAAACACAAGTAAAAAACAAAAAAAGCATACGACTGGTTCATATAGACGAATGGTCAAATATATATTTAAAAAAAATCTGTTAAGACGTCGATGAAAATTTAAGTTTAAAGAATCTTGGGCTTGGCATTAGTTTTGTTTTGCCGCAGACATTGAAAAGTAGTATTTTTTCTAACACGTGATATAACTGGTAGGATTTATTAAACAAAAACTCCAAAACTTTTTAATAATTCTAATGATTACTTATATCGTGATTTTTCTCTCTCTCTCTGTATCATATCCTCCACAGTTTTCTGCTTTTGTGTTAAGTAATTCTTGTTCCTTTAAGATGTTCCGAAATGCTGTAAAGGATCGAATGTAATAGTAACGCGACGATCTATTAGATCATAGGATAATTTGATTATTCATTTATGAATTTATTTCAGGGTTCTTTGAAAAGAAAAATCTTTTTCTTCTGACTTCCTATTTTTCTGTTTAATTTTGTTACTTTAGATATTTAGCTTGGAACCTGGGTAAGATTGTGTGTTACATCAGTCCTCAAAGTGGCTGGATATGCCAACTTTGAAAATTAGCATTCGAAATCCTGGCTTTATAGCAGGATTCGAACATCAAATCAGTGGCACTATTTGGAAATACTCAACTCTTTCTGTTACAATTCTTTTTAACTCGTATATTTAGCAATTCCCTGACCAAGAAAAAAGCAACATGAAATTGTTGGTGGCTAAATACTGGGTACGACAAGTTGATTCGAACCTTGTAGAATGTTTTGATGTTGATTCTTTATCTTTAAATAGCGTAAGTAGATCTTTCTCATAATCATTAACAGATTTGGAGGTGGTAAGGTAATCTGTGTAAGCTTTCAACTAATCCCTTAATTTCTGATCAAAATGCAGACAAACATCTATCATTTTTTTCTCTCGCACGGAGTTCAAAAGAAATTTTTATTTTATTCAACTGTGATCTATTTACATACATATCTATTCACTGCCAGCAGTGATATCGTTGACAGATCAGTCGGCAAGTACTGAATTTGGTCCCATTTGAAAGCCCAGTTCTGCTAAATTTTGAATAGACTTTATTCTCGTTAGTAACGAAATTAGCCTAGTTTATTTTAAAAAGAAAAATTCGCAAGTGGTGAAATTCAGTAACGCTGGGATTACAAAAGTAACCTAATTTGTCAAACCTTGTCTACGAAAAAAGTTTCCAGAGAAATCAATGTAATCTACTATGTGTAGAAGTCGGAGATTTGTTTATAACAGCAAATTGATCCTTTACTTAATAATAGCCACTTGTTTGTTAATCAAATATTTTATGACCCACAAGTATGGTAGCTAGATTGGCTACAAGGAGCGAATCGGGAAACATACCTAGACTGTTACTAAATTTTGAATTAACTTTCTTCTTATTGGTAACTTGCAAAGTCGCCAGTCACAGATTTCAAAATTTAATAACACTGGGAATTCATCATTAACCTACTCCTGCCAATCCTGGACAGAAATGAAGTTGCTAAAAATAAATATATCGGCTTAAGAGGATTTTGCATCACAACTTTTGACAGTGCGGCGAAAAATCCTCTTTATAGTTACGAGAAAGCATGGTAGATTCAATAATCCCAAGATATTTGCAGACTTTCAGAGAAAAAGATTAAATGTAATTCGACTGAAAGAAGATAAGTTACACTCTTTTTCGGACCGAGGTGGAGGGAAGAGCAAGTCTGATTGTGGGTGTCGAGTAGTGCTTTGTGACCATCGCTATTTTATCAACATTTGCTTTTCTTCTTTTTTGTTTTTTTAACCTACATTTATATACGTTATAAATTAAATTAAGCACATTGACTATTAAAGGCTGAAAAATTTTCACGTATTTTGACTTCAATCTGGGTTTCTTTGTTTTTTTTTCATGGCCCAAACCCGTGAATTTTTTTTGCTCATGCTAAGTCTCGAAAAAACATAAAATCCACTAATTTTTAACCATAATTTTGAATATGTTAAAATTATTCAACTTTTTATCAAAAAAAAAAAAAAAAAAAAGTAGATGTTAAAAATTACCGCAAAACATTATTTAAGATACATTGTATTTATTTTTTCTAATCGAATTGTTCACCTATATTGCATATGATCCATTATTGTACATAATTAGGTTACAATAAAATTTGTATTTTATATGAATACTACCTTATGAAAATTGTGATGATGTAGAGTGGGGGGAGCGTATTATAGATTCGGTGGGGTTGATGAAACAATTGCACCGGTTCTGCTGTCTAGAAATTTTTGCTAATTCATAGAATGCTGAGTCATGGGCAGAAAAAAAAGATAGGGATATGATAGTTTTGTTTTTAGAATCGTTCACTTCTCTAATTTTGAACAAAATAGATTTTTTTTCAAAAGAATATATTATGAAGTTGTTCGTCATGAAAATATTTATACAGGAAGATGAATTGGACAAATGAATTAAAGTTGATACTGGAAGAAAAGCGTCAACATTTACTTGATTTGTCTGAATTTTGTTTTAGATTTTTAAGACCAATTTTTCTTTCATCTTTTGCTTGTTATCGTAACGTTAAGGTTGTTTTAAAATCTACAACTATTCCGATTTATGTTACGCCTGTAGTATGTTAACCAACCTGAATGTTGCGATAAAAAACAAGAATAAGATGAAAGAAGAATTAGCCAAAAATTAATAATGAAAATGCGTCATCTAAGAAATTCAGACAAGACTATTATGTCTGCTTCTACTGTTGGATGTAAACAGATATGGCGTGAAGAAAATCGGGCGAGAAAGACAGTAGATTGGTAGATTTTTAACTTTGTGATCAAATAAGTAAAGCGTCGTCCATGTCAAATGAACACTCAAGGACATAGCACACCTGTTCAGTTCTTTGAAGTTAATTCCGGTCCATACTCCTTATTTAACGGTCGTTGAATATAAAATCTACTTCAGTGTTGCGCTAAAAAAAGCAACAATAATAAGATGAATGGAAAACTAGTCAAAAGATAATAAGTAACTTCATTTGTCATTCATTGACAAAGTAGTCAGTGTTGCGGTCGGTTGAAATTTATAAAATCTTTCTATTGAAACAAATTTTCAAGAAAATAGGTTTCTCAAGTCCAGTAACTGTTATTGCTCTTTCCAGTACTGATGGGAGTTTCCTTTCTTGTCTTTTGATTGAGGTAGTGTGGAACGTCAACATTCTCTCTTCGAGTTACATGTGATATCCATTTTAGTTGTTGCCGCTGTTGGTAGCCCTCGGGTGACGTGGCTTCTGTTATCTGATACTGTTCTTTCTTTATGATTCTCTCACGCCAGTCCATGAAGTTCGAAAAAGGAACCCCCCCCCACGCTGAGACCAACCTGCTTCACGAGCTCGAAGCCATTTTTAACCATCGATCTGAGAAAGCATTTGTATACAGTCAACGGTTTAGATATTTTGATTAAGATTAAATCGATGCAGACGAAAAGGTTTTTATTTTTCTTGTATATTCACTTCAACCTGTCACACTACTGTTTATTGTAATTATTTTCGTCATAAATTCTGAATGCGGGTGTGGTTTATGTTGGTCATCCGCTGCTAAGGATAGAAAAATTTCACAGTTGCATCACTGCCTTCATTCCGTAGAACATCATCTACGCTGTCTTATTTGTTTATGACGCAATGGTGACTGAAAATTCGCCATGACACATCTAGTAAAACGGCCTTCGTCACATTTTAACGGCTTTTGTGGTTTTCATAGTTGCTAGACTGACAGAAAAGGCTTTATTTGTTGCGCTCCAAGATGTAACCGCTGCATTCCTTCGACTGGTAAATATTTTATAAATTCGGCCTTGTTGCGAACTTTAGATCTTTGCTGTTAATTCACCCCAAAAGAAAAAGTACAAAAATTCACTCCGGTTGAGTTGGCCTTTGCGATCGCCCCAAATGTGGGCGACTGGAGTGCGCTATTTCTAAGTGTGGTGTCTACATTCGTACTCATCTCAATAAACAAGCCAAATTTTATTTTAATTTGTAAAAAATCCTTGGAAGTACCTTGAATATCATTCGCTCTTACGAAATATGAATAACTCCCTGATTTTTGGTAATTTTCCATTGTTAGGGTTGGATTTGTTGTGAGGCAAGCTAAACAAGCTTTGATTTAAAATTTATAATTTCTTTGGGGGAATTAATATTTACGTTAATTACATTATTTTTGGGTGAATTAACAGAAAAGATCCCGAAGAAAAGATCAATCCTAGTTCCCCGAATGGTCACCAGAGAACAGGCACGGTCCAAAGTTTTTAATATCTATTCGCCTACGCAAGAAGGGAAATGTGAAATAGGTTTGGATCCCCACGCATACAGGTAAAAAAATACAGGTAAAAAAAATGCCCATTTGCCCATGGCCTGCGTCGTGATGGCACCAGGTCTATCCATAATTGTTCCCTCTCTTTCTCTCTTTTTTTTTTTTTTTTTTTTTTTAAATTAGTGCAATGGAAATGTGATACCTCGGAGTTGTAATCTTTATCGTCCCATCGTACTCGATGTCGAGACCTAGTTAATACTTAGTTTAATACCAAATAGCCGGTAAGTGTCTATAACGAGCCCAAAATAACTTCTTCATTAAATATAGAACTGTGATTAGTAAGCTCGTTTCATGGGTTAATTTTACTGTAGTGAGTTCGATCCTAATTGGGCGTTTCTATGTTTGCTGTTTTGTCTCGGACAATGTCGAGTGAATGTCTGTAGAGATGATGATGCTTGTTAACAAAAACGTTTTACAGATTATGTTTATTGTGTTAGGAATTTGAATTTCACTGGTGACCGTATTATTGTGGTCTTGCGTTTAGTATATATTTCAGGGAGTATGTGTGATTGGTTGTTTATTTTTATTGACATTAATTGGACGAAACGAACTTTGTCACAGGACTGTATTCTTGGAGCGTTTCATGTGGAGATAGTCCACTCGAGTTGACTCGCAAGACTTTTGGGTTACTGAGATATACATTTTGTGTGTGTGTGTGCATTAAAATAATATAGTATTTAATAATAAAATCGCGGGTATGTAACGGATATTGGCGTGGAAAGTGAAATCAATTTAAATTACGGTCCAGTCTGTTACGTTCACTTTCGCAGAAATGCCCTTGGGAAAGGCGTGAATAGGTCTCTTCTCTTTCCGGTTATGGTTTAAATAGCAGGGCAGATTAGGCTGTTTAGTCTTGGATGACAACCACTCTAAGAGAAGGAATTATAAGCCTTGGGGAAGGAAACAGAGAATACCCCACCGTCTTTAAGAATTCATAGCAATATACAGATAATAAAGAATATCTGTGGAGAGTCATTATCGTCCACCCCCTGAATGGAAGTGACATTAAAAAATAATAAAATAATACAGAATCATATGTATTTCATTTTCATCAAAGGATTAGGGATGATCAAATTATTAGGGATGATGGCCAACAACCCCCACCCCCCGGCCATTATTATAAATTAACCGTAGTAGAGGTTATCCTGTTATACCTGTAGTAAAAATAAGGAATTAAATAATACAACATTAACTTGTTTTGTCTTTAAGCCTCCAGAACAAGGCAGCCTTTTGGACTGAGCGGTCATAGGTCTACAATTATAGTAAAATAAGCATTCCCCCAAAAGGTTGCCGACTCCAGTTCTAGTGCATGAAAAGTAACGTTCTGTTCTTTTGAACTTACTTTTTAAGTCAAAACAACCAGTTTAAAATTTATCTTTTTGGAAATTCGATGCATAAATTGTCTAAATAACGCAAAAATGAAAATAACATCGTCTCATTTTAACATATATTTACAAAAAATTTAAATTTATTTAATAAAATCATTATTATTGTTTAAGTTGCTATCTTTGGTATTACAAGGAGTTTTGTTGGTCTCTCTCAAACTGCGCCCCATAGGGGAAATTGGTGGCCAATGTGTGGGTGAGAATTGTCTGAGAGCCATGACGGTTCTCCTACTTGTGTGTCATGTTACACAAACATGATCTTCCAGCAGCCACCCTCTGACCCAGAACAGTACAAATTTATGCCAAGCCTTCGAATCTGAGGCCCAATATATTCCTAAATGGAGCCACCAGGCATCATCATGATATCACTCCAAACACCATGATGTTGATTGGATGTATCATTCAACTCTTTCCAGTCCTCTGCACTCTCCTCAGATTGACACCCAAACACTCTGAAATGTTCTAATTCCGGTATCAAACAGCCAAATTTATGGCGAATGAATTGCGTCATATGATACGGTGTCCAATTGATCCTACAATGCTAATATAAAAAACAACAACAGAAAATTAAAAATATAAAATAACGACAATTTATATCGCATCCTGTCTTGTCATTTGTTTGAAAATGAAAGTTAAGATTCCCTATCTGTTAGAAAATTACCTAATACCTAACTTTCTAATGTTTGCAACTACTAGCAACTTAGATAAAATTCGTAGTATCATCCCATTTTCCTTACTGAGACATTATTATCTCTATTAGATTCTGGATGTTTCCAAATATCTAGATGGGACTCTTGCAAATTTAGAAATAACTTCAAATTAGATAACTTGGCTGAGACAGTCTTTCTGGATCCAAATTCTAAACTTCTTGGTTGCTTCAAAAACTTCAAAAATAAAAACAACCCTCTCGACTTCTTGGATACGATGCCCCTCTCCACTACTCCCGCTCATGAGCAGAGATACACAAGACACCAGCCTTTAGAGGACATGTCCAACTGATTAAGGTCAAGCAGATCAATGGTACTGAACAAGATATTTATAGTTGTCCATCTTAATTCACTAAGATAAAACATATATATGTTAACACCTCCAATCAATTAAGATCAAAGGCTATTATTATTATTACCACCGCCACCACCTCAATCAACCTCATTAATAATAATAATTTACTGGAGACAGAAATGTACAAAGACGATACACAGGTATCGTAGTAGCATTTCTTGCTACCTCTGTCCCATAATAGGTGCTACATTTAGTGCATTGAATGCACGTACAAATGCAACAGATTTTCTAGGACAGAGATAGTATTATAATTATTAATGACATTGAAAATGGCTATTAATGCGGTTGAAATCACCATTTTAGAAACAGATCAGGTAGAAAATTGCCAATAATTTTTCATGTAATGCGGGTGGGTGTCTCTGTTTAATTGCTTCATGCAACTCGCTCCTCGCTGTTATGTCGATGGAGATTCGGACAAAAACATAAAGCCTATTGTCTCTCTATAAGCACTATCTTATCCATGTAAAGTATGTTCAAGATACCCGGCAGATATTTAAAACTCTAAATAGTATAGAACCCTATATGAACTGTTTATTATTATTATTATTATTATTTTGGTTAATTTAAAAAAATAATTTTTGTTAAGAATTTTGGTTAATTTTCAAGAAAACTTTTAATAATTTTTGTTACATTTAAATTTTTACAAAATTTTCGTTAATAATTTTTCTTAATTTGAAAAAAATTGTTATACCTGAATAAAAGTCTTGTGATAGATGGAAAATGACTTTCTAAGCGTTGATTTTAGCAACGTCAGTATATTTTTTTTTCTTAAGTCAAGGACTTTCACCTTTATGACTTTGCCATTTCTGAATTGACAAAATCACTTCTCTTGCGCTTTGAGACCCTTATTAAATCTGATGAATTGTTTATTTCTTCATAATTCTGAGATTTGAACACATGTTACTGAAACTGAAGTAAATATGACGCGCACCTCCCTCAATCTCTCTCTCTCATATATATATATATATATATATATATATATATATATATATATATATATGCATACACAAACATATATATAACACACACACACACATATATATATATATATATATATATGCATGCATACAAAATATATATACACACACACACACATATATATATATATATATATATATATGCATACACAAACATATATATAACACACACACACACACACACACATATATATATATATATATATAATATGCATACACAAACATATATATAACACACACACACACACACACACATATATATATATATATATATACACACACACACACATATAACACACACACACACATATATATATATATAATATGCATACACAAACATATATAACACACACACACACACACACATATATATATATATATAATATGCATACACAAACATATATAACACACACACACACACACACATATATATATACTTTTTTCTCTTTTATAAACCCATATATTTTTATTACAGTTAACATAGGCTGCGTGTTCATTTTAATTGTATACAAGAGAATGCGTAGAGGCAATTTATTGTAGCGAAAATGTATAGATAGTGCACTGATTTCGAATATCCCACGGTAAATTTGAGTCCAAGTTCTTACAGCATTTCACCTTTCTTAACAGCTCCACGTGAATATGTGGGATATTTAAAAACAACGGCGAATGAGGCAGAAACAAAAGTGTCAGGAAACCGAATGAGACCAGTTAAGCTGTGCATTTCGATATATCACATACCAGAAATTTCAAAATTTAGCGTTCTTGCATCTTCAGCGTTTCCCCTCGGTGCGATATTTATAACTGATGTTTATGTTAATGTTTATATATCGCCTCTCTCTCTCTCTCTCTCTATATATATATATATATATATATATATATATATATATTGTATTAAGAATAATATTACTTTAGTCTGATGAAGTCCTTTTTAGAGGACGATACCCGTTACACAGAAACCTCTCCATTTTGTCATTCAACTACCGGACAAGACTACGTTTATCATCATGAAAATCTTAAATAAAATTATTATATACACAAAGCCTGTGGGAGATAGGAAGATTGTGTTGCATTAGGCTTCGAAGAGGAAACATCATGACTGTTTTGAAAAAAAATCAGCGTTCGAAATTCTAGCACGAATTACTTAGAATATGGTTTGGTGAAAACTAGACTGAATATCATTCAATATCGGACCAATATTATATTTCTTTTCGTGAAATGCTCTTTACTTCAGAGTAGAAGATATATTTTTCTTTTTGATAATGCAACAATTATATATATATATATATATATATATATATATATATATATATATATATATATATATATAAATGCCTAATGGATACGAACCGACTGCGATAGAAAGATACCGATAGTTTCGGATTGATAGACATATAGACAACAAATCTGAATAGATTGATATAAACGAGCAATATCTGTGAAAAGTCCACGGTTTTCATATTTGAATTTTCTAGTGAATCATAATTCTTAATTTAATGACTGCATATGTTCCTTGTGAGTTCCACGACTATACCCGTGGAAATCCCCCCCTGTTGCATAGTTAAACATTTGAGTTTAATAACTTTAACAAAATATTGCAATAACAATCATACGTATTAATGCAACTCATTATTTAAAGAAGGTACAAAGGAAAATATTCAAAAAATTTTCCATTTCCCTGAAGCAGACGTTAAACACATGAGAGCCTTATCGCTTCTTTCTTTTTCTCATTGAAACCAAACGTCTCTGATATGTCTTTTCAGTCTTTCCTCCCGATCAAACGTAATAATCCATCATTTATGAGGTATTGGCAGGACGTAACGGTCGTACTAAGGAACCAAAGAACAAGTAAAATAATAATGATTTTGTTTCAATCAATAGATATGAACAGGACAAGATCGATCTATCCAGAAAGAATGGTCGAGAGAGAACATTTTGTATACGAGAGAGTAAGTCAGAGAGAGAGTGTGTGTGTAGTTGATTTATTTTTATACTCTTTTCTCCTTCTTCTTCTCATTATAATTCCCTAGTCGGTGCATTTCAGCCCCCCCCCCGCCACTTTGTTTATTATTCCATCTCGTTTATCGATAACGAATGCCGACTTGTTAATTTCTTGCTCGGCTGACGCAGCAGGAATACAATCCAATGTATGCAAGCGTTAGACTATTGTTTGTAACCTGTGTTAACATGATAATGATTAGGAAAGATACAGATCGAAATACTGCGGCAGGTAAAGAAGAAGCAGTAGCAGCAAGAAACGATACTGGACGAGAGATTTTGAAAATACGTTTTTGGAATTCGACATTATACATTTACAGAGCGAAAACCGAGTTCGAATACAAATATAATCTATGTTCTATTAAAATAGAATTTGTTTTGTTGAAATCCTTGCAGTATTTAATTTTGTTGAAGTTTTATCGTTAACATTTTTTATCGAGATTTACAAACTCTACGTTTCATTCAATTTCGCAAATCAATCAGTGAAATTTAAATAAGCTGATTTGTTTGGAAAAATATTCTGATAAAAACCCTGCTACGCCGTTTTTTCGCAGTCTAGTAAAATCAGCAGTACTTTGTACCCACTTACCTGTTTGCACTTTCCCAAAAAATTTGGTTTTGATCGGTCAATGTCTGGCTCTTTTAGTGGGTGTGATGGACGGACTAACGGAAGTCACAGAATTTTATATATAGATTATTAGGTGTGTGCAAAAATTTCCAGCGTTTTTCTTCTTTTTTTTTTCTTTTAATATTTATTTAGTAATTACAAAATAAAAATCTCATTCTTATCCCAATCTATGACAGGCGTCCCCTGCACCCCACAAACGCACAGACACACACACACCGTTAAACAAGACTGATAAGGTACTTTGTTTAGTTTTTTTTTTATTATATTTTTCTTTTATACATACAAGAACCCCGACAAAATCAAAACTATATCAGACCAACATGATTTATGAATTTAGATACTCCAATGAAAAGAAACCCATAAGTAATGTTTGACACACCACTAACCGCCTGACTCTACATCTCTCTGACTAGAGCTCAATACGGACATATTTAAACCAGTATGGATTTGTACCGGGCTCGTTACGCAACATATTGGTTAAGAACATGAATGTGATACGTGTATCCAGCTGCAAAATATGTTTAAAAGTTATGAAGCTGATATATATATATATATATATATATATATATATATATATATAAATATAAACAAGGATTTAGTCCTTAATAACATTATGAACACAGCCACAATGTACTGGTCGTATTTGGAAATTAAGAATGTTTCCTTCAAGCAATTTTGATACCGTCTGCAATAGCACTTAAACACTATTTATTATAGTAGTAAAACGAAAATCCTTGAAAATGTCTAATACTTTAAAAGAAATCGTTCGGAACCAACAAACTTTGGTTTACATTAAGTCCAGAAAAGAAAACACTTGCACACTTCTAAGAAAAACATAATAAAAAAGTAAAGAAAGTATCTTCTCAGTTTTGTTTAAACATTTATTAAAGATACGCACACACACACACACACACACACACATATATATATATATATATATATATATATATATATATATATATAATTACCTGAATTAACCTGTAGAAAAAGACTATGTATAAAAGAAAAAGACAATAGGAAAACTAGTTTTAGCCGACGCGTTTCATCCAATATGGACTTTTTCAGGGGGAAAAACGAAATGAATTTATGAAACAAAGTATCTATGAAAAAATTGGCAAAAAATACATAGAAATAAATTCAACCACAATTTTGACTTTATAAATGCTACACTCATAATGAAAGAAAATAATTCACTCAGAAGGAAAATCCTCGAGAGTGGTGCCATTGAATATTATCCAAATACTAATCTACGCCCAGGTTTTTTCTCAATATCACCTTTCCTAGCAGAATCACTACTCTCCCAAGCCAACGTATATAACAAATGTATCAAGAAATCAAAAGAAAATGGTTGAATCCGTCAACACAATACAAACAGTATTTCTACATGTGAAAATATTATCTTCAAACATAAAGTAATTGATGTAATTTTTCAGTTGACCATATGAATATACAATAGCATTTCTAAATTCTTCTAGTTGCTAACGACATTCTGTTGTTTATAGATATTTTGTTTCAATAAGTTCATTTCGTTTTTTGCCTTGAAAAATCCACATTGAACAAAATGCGTCGGCTATAACTAGTTTTCCTATTGTCTTTTTCCTTTACACACACACAGTAATTTACTTAGATGCGGCACAAGGCCGAAAGTATGGAGCACCCGGTGACGGCAATTTACCTGCAAAAATTAACTTTAGGATGCTATTTTGGATATTGTGCTGTCTTATTCCTATGGATAAATACAGTAGCTAACAAAATCAATGATTGAACGACTCCGAGAACTCGAGCATACATTTCACAGAAATGTTGCATTTCTAACTTTGACGTCACTACAAGGACACTGTCTTCAAGTTTGTTCATATAATTTGTTTTTATAATTTTTACGTACGTTCCATAATTATAATATTTAATTCGAACGTGTTTCTTGGTGTTTCAGAAAACCAGCTAATAATATGATTGCACAAGCTATTTAGCAGGAACTCACTTAAAATTAGTTATTGCTGCACGAAGAACATGCTTCAATTATCACAGAATCACAAGAAGAAGGTAGTAATGATAATGATAGTCTTGACCCCGCCCTAATATAGCGCCATGAATAAATAAAGCTGTCCTTTGGGGGATGATTTTTTGACGAAGAATGTCATGTACTAAGCTACGGTGAAGCAGAAAATGGACATTATATTGTGTATATTGGAACCCCCGAGAGAACTTTGGAGTAAAAATTATCAATTTTTTCCTTTAAGAAATAACGATACGAAAACAGTACAACACAATCATAGTATATTGGGAACAGAAGGATAAAAATGGACGAACACACGGAGTGAGGTTGAAAATTGTGAAGAAAAAAAGAAACATTTGCTTGCATGGAGGAGTTAAAAAGATACAATTTTAGTTTAGAAGAAAAATTAAACATGGTCGCATTCCCCCAATAAGAGCCATTTTTTAAATAAAAGAATACAAGTGGTCTGTAAATGCAAACACTAAAACAAATTGCTTTTTAGATATATACCACCTCATTCAGAATGTGTGCGTGACTTACACATACATTTATAGCTATGTTGGTTTATCGATTGACTTGCTTCACGATCTCTTCTTAGATTGAAACTTTTAGTCGCTAATTGTAGCTATTTATTTTATTTGGTTTATGTGTGTACAAACACACACACACACTATATATATATATATATATAGGTTGTTCAAAATAATGTACTCACTATTTAAATGACAATAAATGCAGTGATTATTGACTTGCAAACAAGATAAATTGTTAATATTAAGAAATATTAATATTTATGGACTTACAAGGAAGATTAACGGTTTATATTAAATGAAATTAAATGCATGTGTATAAATATTCAAACTATCAAAAGTGGACATTGAGGTCAACACCCAGCGCCCACTGTCTATTTCATGCTTAAACGCAATCGTCAGGCTATTATTATATATTTGGTTAGAATATAATATTAGACGGCAGTCTGTGATTGCCGGGTGGTATACACACTTTGGTTGAAACATTGTGGTAAAAAGAAATAAAGATGAGGATATTAGTCCTAATAATTAATAAAATAATGACTACAACATCTCGGAATTTCAGACATTTTCTTTAGTAATAACTTTTAATAGTTCTATAAGCGTAACTTAAAATATCACTATAGGGATAGTATAAGAAACAAAATAGTAATAACAATGTCCATAAGTTTTTAGAAGACTGATTAATATTATTCAATGATATTTTATTGTTGTTCCTACAATCACTCAATCCATTCTATGTTTTTATTTATGCGTATAGCCTAGCTAAAGAGGGACATAGAATGGATTGGCAGAAACGTTGTTGGGAGGGAAATAATGTAATGAGTTCAGTTGTCCGAAATTTTTTTCGAATTCCAGTCTTACGTGCTCATACACTTCGGAAAGGTATGAATCCTCTTCTTCTCCCCCACGCGCGCCATCTAGTAGAACAGACCGAGTTCTATAGCCTTGAATGGCAACTGGTCTACGGGGAAAAAATCTGCCTCGTCAGTCCATGTATCGAAAGAGACATGATCGCCTACGCGTGTATCACGCATTGCACATAACTGACTGAACGCCTTTTTAAAAGGTTGATAACATAATAATACAACAGAATAATTAGAATCCTGATACCAAAATGATGCAAGCAATACGTGCTTTCAGAACAGGACGAATTGCTATTTAAATGTCTTTCATATTTACTTAGTGATTCATTAGTTAAAAATTCTTAAAGCCGAATAACCAACCTCCAATGTATCGGGTACTTGAATTAAAACAGAAACACTTTCTGCTTGAAAGGTTTTTAAGAAGCTTTCATTAAACTACAGATTTTTGTATTGTAACTTCACTCCTCTGAAGAAGCAAGTTAAAAACAAAATAATAAATATATTACAGCCTTTACTGATGCTCTCGGTACCTGTGTGATTTTTGTATCATCGTCATGAGTTATGCTAGTAGCAGCACTAAATAAAGATCAACTGAATTTTCCTACGCAAAGGAAAGCTTATGTAACAAAGAAAATTTGAAGGCAAATCTCAATTTCGTTCTTGGGCAACGTAGGTAACTAAATATAGAAACACAACTCCTTTTAACTTAGCCACTTTAAAAAAAAAAAAAAAAAATGGAAAGAAATTGTACAAGGTCGACCCCTGGAGAAAATTCGTGGTGGGAGAATTATTTCTGCTTTGTTAAAATTTTCAGCTGCCCCGAAGATATTTTACGGAATCTTTTCTTTTTCTTTTTTTTTCTCGTTTTTCTTTGTCGTTATTATTCATCTTTTTTTTTCTTCTCTTTCTATTTCTTTTTTCTTTTCCATTTCCTTTTCTTTTTTTCTCCTTTTTTCTTATTTTTCTTTTCCTTTCGTTTTCTTTTTTTCTCATTTTTCTTTGTCATTATTATTCATCTTTTCTTCTCTTTCTTTTTGATTTTTCATTTCCCTTTCTTTTTGCTCCTTTTTTCTTCATTCCCTTTCTCTTTGCTTATTTTTTTTCTTTAATTAACAGGAACATGTGTATACGTATATTGAAAGAAAGATAAATGTTTGTGGCGTTTTCTGATATAAATACTAGAGTAGAGAAAGGGAGATTTTTTTTTCTCACGCATTATTAAGCTAAAATTCATAATATGAACTCTCTCTCTCATATATATATATATATATATATATATAAATAAAAATGCTTAAACACTAATATTCCATGGTCATAATTGAATAAATTATGACCATGGAATATTAGTGTTTAAGCCTTTGTATTATATCCTTACTCTGTCCTGGACATTGAGTTCTACCTGGATTCTATCCTCTTGGAATTTTTATTCTAAAAATATACATGTATGGGTATTTATATATTTTGCATACGTATGTATATTTACCACTAATTTGGTTGGATAGATGTGAGTTTGTGACCCTGGGTTTCACGCTTTAGCGATCGTCAGACAAACTGATTAATGTTTTAAAAAATTTGGGTTTATGTAGATTGCGTGTATTGGTGTTATTGTGGAAGTGGTGAGGGAAACTTCGTCGTTTTGTCATTCATCGTACTAACGCAAAGATCGATGCATGTAGACACATATACATATAAATAATTATACATATATATATTTATTTATATTTATATACACTTTACACACACACACACACACACACATACATATATATATATATATATATATATATATATATATATATGATAATATTAAAAACAAATAGATAACCTATATCATTCTAACATTGAGATTTTGAGAAAACAGACAATAAAAGAAAACACTGGTATTTTCAATTATGTTTGGGTCAGTTCTCATTGGTCAAAATTTAATAAAAGTGAAACATGTTTAGTTAGATTGATATACGTTTGACGTTTCCTATTTGTTGTTTTATTTTAACATCCTGTCAGATTCCGATCCTTATTTGATCTGCATTTGATCTTTAACTCATATAAACAGTGTTTGGAAAAATGTGACAAACTGGAAAAATGTTTGTGACGCGTTTTACTTTTATCTGTTACGATTTCATCGGATGAAACGCATCTCAAAAACTTTTCCATTGTGTCATATTTTTCTAAATTTCTGTTCATTTGTTTTCAGTATATACAAAAATTTTTAGGTATTCAAAGAAATTTCTAAACCTGGTTACTCTCTCTCTCTCTCTTCCTCTCTATCCCCAGGAGTTGAGGTGGTGAAAAAAGTATAGAAGAAAAATAATAATGAAATAAAAAAAGAAAATATTTATTTAAAAAATATTAGTAACAAACCTATGTTGCCGTTTTCACTGCTGTCTTCATAATTAGATATTTTTTTTTTTTATCTCTTCAGGAATTAAAAAAAGAAAGATTTTCGATTCCAGAGTGAAATGAATCTCTCTCTCTCTCTCTCTCTCTCTCTCATTATTATTGCTATTCTTCTTGCTCTCTTAATTTTGTATTGTAGTTGTTGCAAAGAATCGAGTAACAACAAGTCTCCTCAACAAATAATTGGTGATAGACTTTCTCTCTCCAACTGCTCTTTTCCCTCCCATAATAATAATAACAATAAGAAGAAATAAGAATTCGTCTTTTATTATTATTAATAATAATAATGATAATAATTCGTCTTTTATTAATAATAATTATTTTATTAATAATAGTAATAGTCATTCGTCTTTTATCAAGTTAATAAAAATATGGTCTTTTATTAACATTTAATAATAATTATAATGCGGCTTTTATTAACAATTAATAATAATTCGTCATTTATTGATATTTAATAATAATAATTATTATTTAATAATTTAAATCTCACTTAAACACTTAGTGATTCTCCATTAAGATAATATGACGGCAACTGTCAGCATGAGAGCATTTGAATTGAATTAATAATTCTTGCCGATTAAAAAGAAATATGATGTCTGAATATTTACAATTCTTTTTCGGATTTCTAATTATTCTTCGAATCTTCTTTTCGTCAAACAAAATAAGCCAACAATTATGGGAATTGCTTAAAAAATTCTAAACTTTCTTTTAAAATTTTGTTCTTTAGCAAGGTCTTGATATTTCTTTATTATTTTTCTTTTTTTGGTTACCACTTTCGATTTTAAACTTTGTTCAGCCACCACTATGATTTGACAATTTTCTTTGTTTTTGTTGATTACTTCTGACCTGAATACTGAAAATAGGAAGAATCATATTTTGTCTTTTTCTTCAAACCGCTTTTGAGTTTTTAACTTTACCATTTGCCACTTCAGCTGCTATTATTATTATTATTATTAGGTAAAATTCAAGTTTAGTATCGGAAAAATATTTTTGAACAAAGTTTTCCGGATTTCAAGAAAAATTCCATTTATTTACCCCCCCCCAAAAAAAAACAGACATAACATAAAATTCACACACGTTCACCACAAAATTATTCAAGTTTCCATATTTACTACGTCAAAGAAATTAAATTATGATGGAACATCACAAATACTTTTCCCCTCATACTTAAATGAATTTGTTAAAAAATATTTTTCCCGACGCTAAACTTGAACTTTGCCTATTATTATCTTTATTATCTTTATTATTATTATTATTATTATTATTGTGTAAGAGTGAAATATGCCAATGAAATGATGCTGGGATACAAATATACTGAGCTCGGTATATACTCATTATGACGTTCAGTCTGATAAGAACTTTATACCAGGCATATGCATCACATTCATTCAAAAAATGTGCACGATATGGTGACAAGTGGGACCTAGTAAAAATAACTTCAGTTCGAGTAATACAATTAGCTAAGATGGTCTTCAACTGAAGTTGTTCCCGAGAGTTTAGATGTGTCTCCCAAGTTACCTTGGCTGCCTTACTCTTCAAATAAAAAAAAAATAAAAATAAAAAAACTTCTCGATAGTCGGCCATGATGCTCTCCTCCTACTCCCGCTCATAAAAAATATGTAATTATTATTATTATTATTATTATTATTATTCAAAGTGTTGTTTCGACTCTGGGTCTCTTTGTATTGCTTTTTTGTTGTTAACGATTTAGCCGACATAAAAACAAAAAAAAAAAAAAAAAAAAACGACGGGATCACTCCTGGTAATTGCCAAATAGAATAAAATAGTGGTGAATTTAAAATCTAGGGATTACACACCAGAGGAAGGCTGTAGAATGAATCGGCTGAAACTTTGTGAAGCAAATCCATAAAAAAATGATTTCGGTAGCCCAATTTTTTGGAAAGATAACGACTCATCATAAAATTACAGAATGTTGTTGTTGTTGTTGTCGTCATCATCATCATCATCATCATCATCATCATCAAGAGGAGGTAGAGTACAAAACAACAGCAATAATTTTTAAAATGAATAAATAAAATTTTATTTGAAAAATCAACCTTTTGATTACTTGATTTTTCTCATAATCTAATTTTTTAAATGTTTTCATTTTATGGTGTTTTCTTTTCTTTTTTTATTGAGTGAACAAAAAAATTTCTCCTCACAATATACAACAAAGAAATTAATTTGAATTTTTGATTGGCAGGAATATCAACGAAATATGGGCAGTCAAAGCAAATATTTTTCTTTTTCATTACGCATTTATAAAAATGAATTCGATTTTTAGATATTTTATTTGAGGAAATATTATATTTATTTCCTTTTTGAAAGAATTCGAAAATAAAAGAAGAAAAAAAAAAAAAGATTAATATAAATAATCCAGACTCCATCATGAGGTTACTAAAACCAGTTATAATACTGAGAAAAGTGCTGGTGTTATTGTTCAGACTTGTTGTTACTTGACCTCAACGAGTAAATAATAAGAAAAATAAAAATAGTAACAAAAAGGAAAAATATTTATAATTATTTTTTTAAGGCCTTATTAAGTTTGAAGCGAACAAAACATTTTTTTCATGTGTATCAAATGAGCTGGAAAAATCGACCTGGTTATTAAGAGTATAAAATATTTCTTTAAAATAATAAGGCAATTAGTCAGTATAAAAATACAAAACACGCACGCACACAAATGCTATTTAAAAAATCCGTTAAAATTAATATCTAATAATGAGAACGACTGGATACTAGAAATTTAACAAATTAAAATTAACTCTTATTATTATTAACAACAACAATCTCCTCCTCCTGTTGAGTGCAATCCCTTACTGGGTCATTATCCAAGACCTGGGGTAAGACAAGATCGTAAACATTCTGTTTGCTGTTTGCACAAATTCTGATGTTACACATCAACATGTAAAGGTGTTTATATTTCCTTTACATTGATAATACTCTCCTCGAGCAATTCCACCCAGTGCAATTTTTTTAGAGTCTCTTGTAAACAGGGGACAATATTAAAAAGTAATGCCTGGGATTTTAATATTCTTATCTCTACTTTTTAAAATTGTACCCAGGACTGTAATTGTTCTAGGTTAGTCTTAAGGGTCATATTTTTTTCAATTTCAAAATCCTTATGTTTACTTATTTTGTCATAGTCTTTAACAAATATTTTGTTTTTAATCTGACGGCAATGTCAAATCTATAACAATGCAATATTTTATCTACGAGTGACAAGAAGTCTCTTCAAATAATTTCTGATAGATTTTTTCCTTCTCCAACTGTTTTTTTTTTTCCTCAAAATAAAAAGAATTCTTGTACGTTTCTTGTATGTATAATAATAATAATTATAATATTTTTTGTATGTATAATAATAATGATAATATTTTTTGTATGTATAATAATAATAATAATATTTTTGTATGTATAATAATAATAATAATAATATTTCTTGTATGTATAATAATAATAATATTTCTTGTATTATAAAAATAATAATTTTGTATGTATAATAACAATAATAACATTAGTAATAATTATGTATAATAATAATAATTCTTGTACATTCTTTAATTATAATTTCTTTTCTGTATCTATCAGTATGAATGGTAAAGTCCCAAAGAATAGTGACCCTATGGCCTTCTATTTTTCCGCGGGTTGTGAATTGTAATCCTGACATTTTATTATTAGTCGTGTATGTATCTTCTTAATTGATATATGTAGAGTTCATACTTTTTTTACCTCATCAGAATTTGGTGTTAGTCATTTTTGGCAAGTGTGATAAAATGCAAGTTGAAACTTTTATTTTTGAAATTCTCGTTCTCAGTATCATTTTTATTCTATTTTCGTGTGTGTAAAGTAGGGAATTAAAAAAAAAAACTAAAAACAAATACACCTAATTAATATGTAAAATATATGAAATTAAATCTTTAAAATATATATCTTATTCTTCACCCAGATTTGATATTTAATTTAAGCAATACATTTTATTTTTATTTTTTGTCATTTCTATTCTTCTGGGGGACAAAAAAAAAAAAAAGAACAAGAAAACTACTTTTATTTTTGAATTTATATCACGCACCCAATTTTTCGCTACAAAAGCAGGTTATCATTGTGAAAATATAGGAATAAAAACCTAATAATAAATATAGGAATAAAAACCTAATTAAATACCCCAAACTACATTGACGAATTTTCTTAAATAAATGGGTTTCCTTTTTTTTAATTTATTTATTTTTTTAAGTACATTTATCCTTGATGGAATCAGGTCGGAAGGCTATGGCGTCTCCGACTTCTAGTCTTAGTCATTCTGTTGAGTAGAGGGATTTATAGCGTCTTTATGCACTTTTATTTAAAATTTACTTTAAAACAATAAAATTGAATACGTTTTTCTACATCTGTTCTCTCTCTCCCTCGTTCTCTTTCGCTCACACCCACCCATTCTTGGGCACAGCCTTTCAGTAATAATCATATCAATTGTGATTATATTTTTTCATAATCATACGAGTTGTTCAGCCTAATATTTTTATGTTTGTTGGTTTTGTCACATTGTTTTTGGGCCGATACATTTTTCGATTTCTTTTTACATTGACTGTTTAAATCAACGACTGTTGTCATTATCTATTTTTCATATGATTCCCACTTTTTGATTACTAGAACTTCTCTTTTATAAAATGACAATTAAAAAAAATATTTTTATAGTACAATTTCTCTCATTTTTTTCTAAATAGTTGTTTAATTTCTTTAATAATTGAAAATATTTATAAAATTCATGATAATTATTGTTTTTTCAATTTTGAGTTTTAAAATTGTTTTTTTTTTTTTTTTTAATCAATTCACCCCAAGCAAGGCGACAATGCCATTAAGACACAAGGGGCTACTGGGAGTGAAAAAGAATGAAAAAACTTTAGAAGGAACCGGAAACCCAATCCTAAACAAGAAATGAACCGCTACTTTAATTTGCAAAAATTTAAAAGCAATGTCAATCGTTATTTACTGACCACTTGATTACTCTTTTTTTTCTTTCTGTTCATCATTAATGTGTCTGTTCTTCCATGCCATATAACCCCCTGGTGTTTTAGTGGCATTACCACCTTGCTTGAGGTGATTCCAATTTAAAAAACAAAAAACAAAACAAAAAAAAATCTCTTCAAAAGACCCGGAACGAAGCTGTTAGACTGGACTTTAAGGAAGATAATGGAATGAGAAAATGGCAGATTCCAACCTTAAAAACAGAAAACATGGCTAAGACAGTTTACGACATTCATAAAACGTAACTGTACAAAAAAATGTTTATTCTTCATAATGAAAATATGCTAGCTTATGTAACAAGTTGCATCATGAGAGATTTTCAAAGAAACGATATTTTTTTTCTTTTAATATCGAAAGTAATATTGCTCTTCTATGAGAAAAATTTCCATCGTTTTGAACTAATTGTTACACGTTTTTGAGAGTTTTAATTTAAATGAATTTAAAGATTGCAACTTTTTTATTCAGTATATTCTAAAAATATAAACATTCTTTGTCAAGTACCGTATTTAATAACCCTCCCACAGCAAAAAAGGGCTAAAATATATCTTGGAGCTTATATACAAAGGTTTCAGATAGCCTTATGTTTATTCAAATTCTGTAGACTTACCAATACTCGTACGAAGCCTAACTCTATAATACGTGAATATTAAATAGAAAATGAATTTCATCAAATGCAGTTTCGTTATCATATAAAATGACCTTAAAGTAAAATAAATACGGTAAATAAACCTAAAAAAGAACTGAAGTTCTTTTTCACGGGTTTACAACTCATTTTTATTAGCCTATTTGATAAGGTGACATTTAAAAAGAGGACTGTTAGATGTAGGGACTGCCAAAGAAAAGGTTTTATTTTAGATTTAGTTTCAAGCTAATAGATTAAATTTAATATTTCCAATAAGCAAAATATTTTGCTATATTTCAAACTGAATTTAAATTGATTGAAATGATTATTTTTTTTATTATCAGTAAAACCTTAAAATCGTTCATATTGAGAAATCTGTAAACACAACCTTTATGAAAAAAATCTTTCAAAAATAAAATATATTTTTCTGAAACTGAAGAAGAATAGCTGATTTAAAGTTTATTAATCTGATTTGAAACAAAGATTACTTTTTGTTTAAAATATAGAAAAGCATTTTTAACAAAGCATTTAATGGGTGTTTTTGAGGTGTTGACAACTTTCTCGCTAGACTTGTATGTGAGAATTTTTTCTAAGGGGGACATAATTGTAACAATTACTTGAGGAAATGCATTTTTATATAATTTTTTTAAAACTACCACGCAAATTTAAAAATTCAGGAAAATATTTCAAACAATATTTTACTGAATTTTAGGTTTATGGTCTAACTTACGAAGACGCTTGTCGAGGAAATGTTAGAAAATTAACAATAAATTTTAACTGGACTATAGTGACTGTATTAATTTTCTGATGATGTCGTGACATCCTTATTTACAAAATTCGACACGTTTATACATACATAAAATAAATTCAAAATTCTTGTTAAAACATAGGCGGTCTTTGAATTGTGAGCTTTCCCGTTTATGAATGGTAGTAATTTCCTAAGGGCAGCTTAGATGTGCCATAAGTCCGAAAGTATGGGGCACCCAGTGAGGATCGAACTCACTACTTAGTCGTAATTGATCTAGCTAGACAAGCTTCCTAACCATTACACCACACCGAGGTACCCCGTTTATGATTGGTAAATATAGTTTTTTTTATTTAATAAAGATATCACCTTACCTTTAAAAATTAAGGCAGTATTTTAAAAGATTAAAAATTTATAAATTATTCTAATGAAAATTTAAAATAACGAAAATAACTCTTGTTCTAGAAATTCAGTATTAATCGAACGTTTTTTTTTATTATTGACGACAATAATGCCCATAATATATTTTATATATAAAGCAATTAGTTTTTTTTTTTCTAATTAAAATATCTTAGCTGTATTGCATTTTTTTAATGTCATGATTCAGAGCAGATTTTCTTTAACTAAGGGCCCTGTTTGATAAATAACATTTCTTTACTTAAATTTTGCGGGAACTTGTCCTTTTAACTAATTTAGACAAAAAAAAAAAAAACTTCTCGATCTAGATCAGTTGTTATTAATTTCACTGTTGAAGAGAATAAATGTGAGGATAGCAATTCAACCACGTGTACCCACTAAAAATAACGTTTAGTAATAAGATATATGGGTTTCCGTTTGTACAAAGGTTTCTATTGAAAAAAAAAAAAAGTGGGTGGGCGGTTCCAGCTGCGTATTTTGTTTAGATTTCACCAAATATATAAACCGCTAAGTACTTTCGTGCACACAAAATATATATTTATAATTATAAATGTAAGGTGTGTGTGGGGTAATTTGTACTTTTTAAAAAACCTTTTTTCTTAAATATTTAAATATCTATATCATAAATATTGCTTAATTCTGCAATGTTATACCATTAATAGCCTGTTTGGAGAATTATTCATTCAGTTCGCCCATTTTTTAAATAATTTCTTTTTGAAATATTTTTTTTTCTGTTAGACTTTGATCTTTGCTAATACAGAAAGTCGGTTCCTTTACAATGTCGTTGTAACAGCCGATTTTCTATTCTTTATCCTTTTAATCCCTTCTTTTTCCTCTCGCACGTAATCTGTTACACGCTTTCATGAATTGAAAATGTTTTTATTTTTGGCAGAATCGAAATTTGACAGTAAAAATTAATGATGACGCCTTAAATCGCTTTTGACCCAGACAGCGTTGGGTGACTTTGCTAATAATAAATTTTAAATATAGTTTTTGTGTGTGTGTGTGTGGTTTAAATTCTTAATTGGGACAAGCAATTATTAGTACACCCTAATGGAATGTCGGGCTGTGAAACTGTCACGGAATTTGCACTTCCGTCCTTCTAAAAAGGAACGCACGACATATTTAAGTATTTGAGCGCTTTTCTTTGCGCCATGTCGTAAATATACAGTCATTTTATTAACAGCAAAATAAGAGTTTCAATGAAAAAGTACATTTTTTTTGTTTCTCTTTTCTAAAACATATCATTGATTATTTATTAAGCTTATGTTGTTATGGGTAAAAAGAAATTACAAACCTGAAGATATCACCTATTCTTACCAGAAGAAAGAACGTTCACTTAACATTTCCTTTCTCATATGGGCGGTTATTCGCGTTTTCCGAGCACACTCATCTGGTGACTAACCAATCCCTGATGAAGATGGCTGTTCAGGCACATTTGTGTTTCTTCAGCACCCAATGAGTGCAGCTGTGGTCTATACTGCAACTATGCTGAACTGGTATCAGTTTCTGAGAGATAGCGCATAATATGTCATGATCAACGCCAGTACGCTCAAATCCTCGGACGCGATGGCTTGTGACATCGTGTTAACACAATCCATCCATAACGGTTGCCCATAGGGGAGGCAGGTTCAAATCCTGCCGGAGGACGCATATTTTTTCTGACAAGGTTTCTCGAATATTCAAACTGGTAGATGTAGTTGGATTGATTAAAAAAATACTGTTTAATTAAAAAACAGAGCTTCTACTCGAATTATCCATCAAAAATAACGGTTAAACAAAATAAATTAAAAATAACAATATGTCGGATTTAATCCATTTCTTTATATATATATATATATATATATATATATATATATATATAGGGGAAATTTGAATGGTCAAGTGGAAAATGTTTTCGTGTGGTTGGTTTCGTCCTTTAGGACTTCATCAGGTTCGTTTATGTTGGTGCAATTGCACATGCGCACGAACGAGAGACGCTGGAAATTTTAATTTATTTTTCATTGAAACGCGTCACATGAAAACTTTTTTCATTTTGTCATACATCTTTCCCTCCAAAATTGTTCTTGACATATACAAATATTTATATCGTTATCATATATATATATATACATATATATATATATATATATATATATATATATATATATATATATA
This sequence comes from Acanthosepion pharaonis, assembly GCA_903632075.3. NCBI lineage: Eukaryota > Metazoa > Mollusca > Cephalopoda > Sepiida > Sepiidae > Acanthosepion > Acanthosepion pharaonis. The sequence goes on along the minus strand of CAHIKZ030000786.1, from coordinate 244,160 downwards.
TATATATATATACGGATGTAACAGCATAAAATGTCCATTCCACAAAATATTTAATATTTAAAAAAAAAAGACTAAACTAATTGAGTTTCTTTTTTCTAGATTTTCAGATAAGACCTTTAGCCATCTTGATATCATTTGTCGTAAGAATCACTTAAAAAAACCTTTGAGTTTTCTGCTAGAAAGAGAGCAGTTTAAAATCGTTTTATTCAGCCCCACTCAATTGAGAAATGGTGAGAGGAAAAATATTCAGGCCTTCAGTAATGGTACCAACATTCATACTCTGGTTTCCATCTTCAAAGTCCACTCAAGAACCATAAAAAGAACGGTGAATAAGTTTTAAAATGAGGTAACAGTGGAGAGTAAAACTGGATCAGGAAGAGGGATCATCATTTCAATTTAGCGCTAAAGAGATCAATTAGAAAAATCCAAGTCAATCCATAAGACGTTTGGCACATAAGAAAGGAGTTTCAGCTATAACAGTTCAAAGAGCACTGAAAAAAAAACTTGAAAATGAAATCATATGTGAAACTTGTGAGGCACCTTGTTACTCGAGGACAGAAAGTTAGGTTAGAGAGGACGAAGATCATCTTGAATAAGTCTGAAAATGATCCTGAGATTATATATATAATATATATGAACTTTATTTAAATCCTTCATGAGCTTCCGATGCTAAGCTATGATTAATTAATGATGAACATGTCATTTTCGTTTATGATCGATTTCATTACGACTCTTCTGTTAAGCTTGGTGTGTAATTATACGTTCTTGTTGCTCAAATTAGAGTCTAATAGTGTTATAAAAACCTCAGAGAATTCCAGTAAGATATATTTAATCATTTCTAAGGTACAACGGTTTAAAGCTTAATGTAACAGTTGGACAATTTTGGTGTTACAATATATATATATATATATATATATATATATATATATATATATATATATATATAATATATGAATATATGAATTATTCACACAAAAACTAATGCAAAGGTTAATGATTTAAATGGCGAGACATCCATCATCGCAAACAATTCAAATAATATACAAAAACCTCCGAATCCGTTATGAATGAATTGATCCTTGTTTATATAAATTTCTGCCGTATTAGTTCTTATTTTTACTACAAGCTTTCATCTGTTCCTACAGACATCTTCAGGTATAGAATAGATGTTGTTCTTGTTTTTTCTCTTAGTAATAAGAGGACAACGAAAATATATGTATTGTTGTATCCGAAAATGCTATTGAAAATGAGTTATTGTTTTTGGAGCGCGCAAAAGCAACGCTGAGTTTGATTTGAAATTTTTAAAGGTTGTGCGTTCATATAAAATATGGTGATGAACAAAATTTTTTTACTGGTAAATTTTTCTGTCAAAGTGGCATGAACTATATTGTTCAATAATTACAGTAATGTCGCACTTATTATCCAAAAGTCGCACTTGGATCAGTTATTTAAATTACGATGAACGTGCAATCAATTTACAAATACATGAATTATTCACACAAAAACTAATGCAAAGGTTAATGAGTCGGAGGTTTTTGTATATTATTTGAATTGTTTGCGATGATGGATGTCTCGCCATTTAAATCATTAACCTTTGCATTAGTTTTTGTGAATAATTCATGTATTTGTAAATTGATTGCACGTTTATCGTAATATATATATATATATATATATATATATATATATATATATATATATATATTATAAAATATGATTCCAAATTTATTTAAAAATATGATTCCAAATCGCTACATAAGAGGTCTCATGTTTCAAAACAAGAGCCGAAAACTTCAATATAATCTTTTAAATTAAATTGAGTTGAAATTAAAATGGGCTCCGTTCCATCTTCAAGCGAAATTTTTGTTGGAATATATATATATAGAGAGAGAGAGAGAGAGAGGAGCGCTAAAACTTTTCAACCTGACCAAGAAGACTTTCCAAAAATTCTGATATTTCGTCAGATTTTGGGAAATGGGTCGGACTGATAAATTCTCCGCCTCTCCAAGTTCCTTACTTGACACTTATTTTTTTAGGTATTCTTGTCTCGTGCACCCGGTCTTTTATCTTCCGTTTCTACTGATTTCTAGACTTCATTAGTAGTACTTCAGCTTTTTTTTTTTTTCCTGATTGATATCTTTGCCTTTCAATCATGTTAATGCATTATAGACTTGGCTGATGACTGCTAAAATTAAAAATACATTCGTGTTAGTACGCAATAAGTTCAGTATAAATCTGATGTATACCGATTAATTTCGAGGAATTTCTGGCTGTTGGTCCAGGCAAACGCGCTAACCACTGTACTATGCCATCATAGGTGCAGGTTTACATGTCCGTTTTTGTATTGATATATTTGTCTTTATACGTCTTATATAAAACACTGTATAGGCGAGTGGAATTTGTTTCTAAATTGGCTTCCATCACTGAAGTCAACTTATATATATGTGTGTCTGTGTGGTAGGTAGAATTCCTGGTAATCTTTGGAAAGTTGAAAGTTTGAAATAGTCTATGATGACATCATGTGTAACGGTTATTGGGAGTGAGGCCTCACCAAGAAGAATGTGGTGTGGTGTGTATGTATGTATGTGTGTGTACACTATATTTACATACGTTCTATCCCCGACATATATATATATATAACAAATTGTTGTTGCCACACCAAGATAAAATGATCTTTAGAAAAGGGTTCATATTTTATTAATAAAACGGGATACAAAAGTATTACAGCGATTAAAATTTTAGATACCTTTCGGCCAACACATCTTAGAAATTTTATTTTGTCGACGATTATATTTATTTTGAAGAAGTGTCGACCGAAAGTTACCTAAAATTTTAATCGCTGTGATACTTTTGTATACTGTTTTATTAATAAAATATGAACCCTTTTCTGAAGATCATATATGACTTTAACCCGTAAATATATCATACCATAAAACTCTATCTATCTATCTATCTATATATATATATATATATATATATATATATATATATATATATATAATTATTTAAAAAAAAAAAATTATTTACATATTTATGTTATAAATTTTTAAAATAAATAATTATATCTGCTCTACTTTGTATTGAGCACTCTTTTAAGAATAGTATTTGTTGGTTATTGGAATTCATTCCATATACTTGGGTATATATATATATATATAAATATAAAGATTATCGCACAAAATTTCATAACTGAATCAATTAAGTTGTCAGATCCTCATACGACGAAACCGATGGGAGAGTGCATTATTATATACATATACATACACAAGCATAGAACTTTTCTGGCATTTCTACCTAGGATCAGTGAAGTATCTGTGCACTCTATGAAAAGTGTCACTGATACAAGTACACAATTTTACGTCAGTAAATATATAATATAAAACATACAATATATAATTGTATACATACTCCCGTAAAAGGAAAGGTGCTGCAAATGTCTTAGCTTGATATATATGGTATGTACAAATCTAGGGAACTGTTTTTTGTAATTTTAGAAATGAAAATATGCTCGAATCTTTCAAAAAATCTCTCTCTCTATATATATATATAAATATATATATATATATATATATATATATATATATATATATATATATATATATATATATATATATATATATATATATATAGTGTGTGTTTGCGTAAAAAATGTGAATATATCACTGTATTTCTTTTTCTTATTGTTACTATACAATTTTCTCTGAAACACATTTTTTGTGGATAATACACACCACACATATAACTAAAAAATAATTAGCGAGTTTGGCTTCCAGATAAAAACTATTTTATAATTTAATTTCTATTTCCGTTCGTTGCATGTGATATTTAAAGCATTAAAAGTAATTTATATCTATATTTACCATCTCTTTAAACAGAAATGAATTCTTAAAATAATAATAAAAACCACATTGTCCATTATCTTTTTCCTTTATAGATTATTTTTGTTCCAGAATCCTTTTACAACATATTTTTTTAAATATAGATGTAATTTGAGTGAATAAAAATGAAACTTGCTATAAAAGTTAAATAAGTGAATACAAGCACACAATCTCTTGTTTGGAAAACATTTTTTTTTAACTTGGAATTTTAGTACAAGTTCCCTAATTTGGGTAAACAGTTTGGTTATACGAAGATGGCAAAGTCTCTGTCGTGAGCTTTTTAAATATTCACATTGAATCGGGTAAATTAAGACTATAAATAATATTAGTTCATTTGTATAGTTATAAATGAAGAGATCAAAATAAAAAAGAGCGTGAAATTATTGGTATATTATTTAAAAAAAAAAAAAAGTATAAAAATAGAACTTTTTAGGAAGGAAAAAAGGTTTGTTTTTTCAGAATTTTCGAAAAGAAATTGTGCTATTGTGTTAGGAATTTATGTCATTTTATAATAGAGAGGGCAGATCTCTTTAAATTTTTAAAGAGAATGGAACCAGGCAATGAACTCAGAATTTTTTTTTTTTTTTTTAAGGTTGTTATTACCATAAAGCAAAAATAAATAAATAAAAATTCTGATTTGTTAAATGCGGGACCAGGTATTTGATGTCAGAAAAAAATATATGAATGCTTTATTTAATATTTAGTTCAACGCCTGTTAATCAATAATGTTAGATTGGGGGTCGAATTGCATATTAGGTTTTCATTCTGTGTATAATGATGCACTTGTAAATCCCGGAGGTTCAGATTAAGTTTGAGAGAAATACAAGGGTGCATCAGTAAGTAGGTAGCCTGACAGAGTGTTATTACTTGAATTTTGATCCGAAATTGTCATTGTACAATGTTCGATATATGAGAACAATTTAGAAGCGTTGACAAGGAAGGAGATTATATTGATAAATATTTTTGTTTTTTCCATTGTTGGGATGAACTTTTTGACGTATTTATGTATAGTGACAGGCCCTGAAAAGTATGTTGGAAACGTCGTATCATTTTATTGTGGAAAGAGACGAGTGCATATTTGGCGTACCAGAGGTACAGATTATCAAAAGAGAATATTTGCTTACAAGTTTCAAGTGGTCATTAGAATAGAAATAAATTCAATGGGTCTCCCTAAAATGTTGTAAGGTACAATTGAAATAAATAAAATTGTTAAACTTAATAACAATCGTGATAATTTTAATTTTGTATAGAATAATTTTGATAGGGTTTGTGATACTTACCCTACATTTAAGAAAACACACCACTATCTCTGTGTGTGTGTAATATATATATATAACATGCACACTCATGTATGAGTAATTTTTTAGCAATTAAGAAAATTTTTAATTCGATCAATTAATTACTTAAAAATGATTTTGTTTACGTTTCTGATGTGAAAGTAAAGTTAACAGATATAGATTTCGAAATGTCCCAACAAGGGATGTGCATTTCTCAAATAGGTAATTGAACCTTGCTTTATCATGATGGTTTCCCGTGGCCTAATTGGTAGTGCACAATTGGCTTAAAAATGGTTTCCTTGATAGAAAAAAGGGAATAGAGGTTTGAGTCTTACAGAGAAAGAGATTTTCTTTAGAATGACTTCTCGAACTCTTAGCCCATTTGCATTAATATAAGTTACTCCCTCCCGTAAAAAAACCAGAGATATCTACTTAAATATGTGTGCCTGCAAAATATAATACTTATAGTAACAAGAAATTATACATAGAGCAACGTCTTCAGCATTTTGATTAACAGTAGATTTCAAACAGAAACCTTTTAAACAGGGCGAACTTGATCAATATTTTGGTGAGAGGTTTTTGATTTTAAGTTGAATTTATGATTAGTTGGACTTGAAAAAAAACTTTCTTTTTTCGCATATTTAGGATAAATTTATTTGTTTTCTGCTTCATTTTGCTGGAACCCTTATCTCTCTCTCTCTCATATATATATATATTTTTGATATAACGATATATAATTTTGTATAATTTTATATATCAACAAAGTATTTATGAAAAACTGGAAACGCGTCACAAAAACTACCCACTTTGTCATATATATATACATATATATATATAGTTTTAAGTTGTGCTATATGTTTATGGAATAAAGTTCTCAATATCAGAGATAGAGCGTATGTAAATGTAAAAGTGAACATTGTAGTCAACACTCAGAGGCGACAGACTGTTTCATGCTAGACGCAATCATCAGGCCATTTAATCTCTATCTCATATATATATATATATATATATATATATATATATATATATATATATATATATATATATATTTTAAGCCCAATTGAAAAACCGTAACTGTTGCTTTATGTACGTATGTAAGTGTATAATAATAATTCATATTGGATTCAAATGATAATATATATTCGTAAGTGTGTGTCTAGTAGACGTGTTTGGTGGTTTTTCTCATTATTATAACTAGAGTTGTTATACACTTACATACATAAAGTAATATTTACTGTTTTTCAATTGGGCTTGGAACCCGTTAATTTCTTGAAAGTTCAACTGGGCGCGTCGTCTTTCTTTGAATTCAGAACTTTACAAATATATACAATGTTATCACGTCAAATATTTGACTAGACGCTCCGTTTATTTATTAAATAGTAGATTTATTTATTTTCGCCTACCGGCCTGAATATTCGAAAAAAAATCTTATTGAAGAAAAATATGTGCTCTTCGGCAGGATTCTAACCGACGTCCCCACGGAAGACGAAAAAATATACTGTTTAAAAAAAAAATAAATGAAGAAGCATCTACTCTAATATGAGTATCTACTAAAAATAATGTTTAACGTGATAACAATCTGTCGGATTAATAAATAAAAAATCCATTACTTTTTTAGAAAATTATATAGTAGTACATTTAGGCAGTAAGAATTAATTTAAAAAGTTTCAAGTTTATTCGACAAGGTACGTTTGTTTATTTATTTATTTATTTTTTTTTATTGCATCTTTATAATTTTTGAATAGGTTTTGGTAGAGCTAAATCAAAACTGTGGATAAAATGTCAAAAGTAAAGTTGATGTTTTTGTTCAAGTATGCTCTACCGTCTCAAAAAAAAAAAACAAAAAAACAAAAACAAAAAACACCGATATTCAGAGAACTTAAAACAATTACTTTGTTATTTATTTTAGTGTATCATTTTACTTACAATTTTCTTACATAACGCAACTCATGCATTATGTAAACAAATTAGCCATAAATTATCAACATTCCCTTTTTATAGGCATCTGTCACTTTTATTATTGCTAAGTAAGACATTTACCCATGTAGTGAAATAATCGTTCTAAGTAACGCGTTAATCGAAATAAGTGCTACGTAATTTGTTGCGTTTGAATGTCTAAGACTTTCTTTCCCACTTTTATGCTGTGTTTACAATCGACAAAGTTTCGTTCGGTAATCTACGATCTTCTTCAAATTTAAGAAAGTAAGCAAGGTATTTTCTGAAAGTTGAGTATTTATTTTAAACTATGTCTCCTCAGGAGGTAAGGTAATCATGGCTCTCCACAGGTTCACTGTCTTTATTATCTGTAAATTGCAATAACTTCTTGAGAAAGATAGGGGAGTAGTTGCTTTCTCAGTAGTTTTGTGTTCAAAGTTCCCAATCTTTAAGACTGGCTTATATCCAAGATCAGCGAGGAAAAGTGAACTCAGCGGACCTAGTTCAGTTTAAAGATATTTTTCTGAAAGAGGCAGGCATTCTGTAATTATAATGAAATTTCCATAAACCATTTTCCGTTCGTTAGAAAATATCAATTTTATTTAATTCTTCTTTTAGAGATACAGTAAAAAAAAAAAATTAACCTGTTTCCAAGTTCTGATGAGGTGACGCAAGGACAATATTGTTAGATAACTTTAATGATGCTATAGCTTGAAGTTAGGGAGTTAGGTCTTCTGATATGAACATAGCGAAAGAAGAATCTTCTTTGCGTGATATATTTTTAAGTAAAGAAATATATATTTTTAACTATTATTAAACTAAAAATATGCGCTTCAAAATGTATTTTTGCTACGTGATATTAATGTAATCCAAGATTGAATTAAAAGGTAAAGGTGCCCCCACCAAAAAAAAAAAAAAAGAATTATGTCACTTGATTAAGCCACGAAAAACATTCCAAACAAAAAGGGTAATAAGAACAATTTAAGAAAAAGTCAACCTATTGAAGTTTATTATCAACCGTTATATATCCTAATCTCCAATTCTTACGTCCATAAAATAACTCCATTCTGTAACCCTCTACCATGAGTGACTCTTGGGCTTTGTATTAGGAGGACGATAGTATAAAAAGTAAATGAATAAGATGAAGTTAATAGTAAAAAGGAAAGCTGGTTTCTGCCGAGAGGGCTATGATTAGTCAGCACAATCTCGCAGTATGATTAATTCCGGCTTCACTGGATACTGCAGTGCCGTGGCCTTGTGTCATACTAAGCTAATTTGTATAATAATTAGTCATACTGTAAAAATGAAAATTTATGATTTAACCCTTTTTTTCTTTTGTTTTTCTTTTTTGCTATATTTTCTCTCTCTCTCTCTCATTTTCTCTTTTTATTTCTCTTTCTATTTTTCTCTTGATATTTCTTATTTTCTTTTCTTTTTCTATTCTTCTCTCTATTATTCTTTGCAATACACAAGCAAATATTTCTGAAAGGAAAAGGGAAAAAATCATGAAATTTTCTGTCTGAAAACATCACCGCATCTCCGATTACAGCTCTTCCTTCGTACATTACTCTCCCATAGAAATTAATAATTTTCCTTTAAGAAAAATCATCATAGGAACGTAATTCCCGTCAGATATCCGAATTGCCGTATTTGACATCATCTAAAACATTTTCTTCTTTTATTTTTACAAAACAAACGCCTTACAATTAATCTTCACATGAAGGTGAGATCTCTTCTTGTAAGCTAATGTTTTCCTTTGAATATTTTTAATGAAGACTCCCTTCAGAAATTGGGACGAGTCTTTTTGTTAGCCGTCAAATAGCGTGAATTTGATATAATTAATCTTATTGCAATCAGTTCATGTATTTCGGACATATATTCTATCTATTCCTAATTTTTTTTTGTTAACTTAATTTTTAAATTTTATTTCACACCTTTCTTAAAAATAGTAGGATTCACAAACCATTGTTATTTTGTTCCTTTAAGAATACAATTTAAAATTGATGGCATACATATCGACACTGCACGGCGACTGTCAATGTCGTGCCTAATGATCGTTTTAAGCATGAAACTTTCACTCACAATGCAGTATCGATTTCTATATCCACACTGTTTATAGCTATAAACGCTGTATCCCCGATATTAAGCAATCATCCCCCATAAATATAGCAAATTTTAAATATATAAAATGATCAGTCCTCATCACCCAAAATCTAGCCATGAATTCTCTGTCTCTCATATATGTAACAATAATGATAAAACTCTTTTTCTTGATGTATTGATAGATAAACATGTGCACTCTAAACTATAAAAGTGAATGCCCTATTTCAAAATAACTATTTTACAAAATTTAATAAACCGTGCAAAAGGTAACTCTTTCACCAAAAAAAGATTTCTACACTGAATTAAAAAACATTAAACAAAATCTCATTGATAATGACTTCTAATTACATTGTTGATGAACAAATTAGAAATATTATCATAAATTAAAAAGAACATAATACTTAGTCACATAACTTTAAACATTAACCCACTATATTATAATCAAATGCATTCTAACTATAAACAAGATTAAAAAAACTCTCATAAGTATTAATATATTCCCATGTGATATCTGTAAATAAAAAAATAAAAAAATAGTACTAATTATATATTATACTAAATTTAACACAACCAACCTAATCATGCACAATAACTCGTCTCAGTCAACTAGTGTTACAACGAAGACATTTAAAATAATTAAAATGTGTTCCAATAACTTGGACCGATTTTAAAGTGAATTAAGTTTAAAATCGGTGCAAGCTACTGGAACACTTTTTATAACAGAGCGCGTTCATGCGTAGTTTTAAAAATGACCATCACAATGATCACAGTTACGATAGGTTTGTCTTTGTAATTCACCCCTGAAGATGATCTCGGAGGAGATCGAAAATACTTGGGTAAGAAAAAAACTATGGTGCATTCTTGATGAATTTTATCTTAACATCAAAAAACTGATTAGAGAACTAGAAAGGATTGTTATAAAATAAATAGACATATGTCTATATTATTCAATGAAGCATCTTTTGAATATATATATATATATATATATATATATATATATATTTCATTAAATAATATAGACAAGTGTTGTCTATTTATTTTATGTAAATTCTTTTCATATCGTCTGATAAGCTTAATAACATTACCATTAAAAGAAGAAAGTAAATCACAATATTGATACATATTTTTTAATCCTATCTAAGCTTTCGGCTTACATGAGCCATTATCAAAGATGACAATCACATTACAATATATTAAGCAATACGCGGACAAGCCAGTGATGATAGTCTGTTTCTGTTTACATGGAATATTTCCAAGCAACGACAAAATCGTGCATATAAGACGCTGGAAGCGAAAATCGCCCCGCAGCTCATGACGTCACACATTGACCACGCGAGATTGAATTCAAGAAGTATTAAGTATGGGAATCCGTTGGTATAAACCAATGGCTTCTGTTACCAATTATAGGCATTTCAGAATATTAGTGGAAATTTCATAGTTTATTTTTTTCAGGTTAGGTTTCAACTGTTTTATGTATATAGCTTCAAGAATTTTTAGTTTTTGTTTATTGTTTTCATGTTTAAGTATTGTTGTGTTTTGATACTGGCTTATGTAAGCCGAAAGCTTAGATAGGATTAAAAAATATGTATCAATATTGTGATTTTCTTTCTTTGTTTAATGATAATGTTATTAAGCTTATCAGACGATATGAAAAGAATTTACATAAAATAAATAGACAACACTTGTCTATATCATTTAATGAAACATGTATCAATGAAAAAATGCTGCGTACACACACACACACACACACACATATATATATATATATATATATATATATTAAATTTCGGTCTAGATTTGTATGTTCGTAGGATATAGAATCCGAACAAAAATAAAGAAATCAGTCAGTGTAAAACTTATTTATTGACAACGCGTTTCAGATCTGAAGACGCATACCTAACGAAGTGAAAACACGTTGTCAATAAATAGATTTTCTATTTCGTCTACCATACACAAACACACAAATTTGGTTAGAAACCCACGAAAGTTCTTTAAAGATATTTTTTTTATTTATTTATTTTATATTTTGGCCATTTTCCTTGTTTCCTGTGAATGTTTAAATATAATTTTTCAACGTCCGAGTTCCTTCGGCCTTATAAACAATTATCAAAGAGATTTATTGTGCCATGTCAGTTTCATCGTTTTTCAAAAAAAATATTTACGAGAGAAAACTGACTTTTAAATGCCCAATTCGAAAAGGATTTGTAAACCCTACAATTTGTTGGTGTTAAATTTACCGGGACAAGCACATGTGCAAAATGAGATAGATAAAAATAAACAAAAAAATAAAACAGGGATATATTATTTACACTATTAACTTTTGGAGTATTGTTTTCACCTTTGTTGTTATCACAATGTTTCGGCCGTTCTGTCCTTCGGCCTTCATCAGGTATATATCGATTCGGGTAACCTACAGGGAATTCTGAACTGAACTCTTTATTTAATCTACGGGAGTAGACTTTTCGTTCGACTGCTCATGTTTAGGGATATCTTGTCTAGTTCTTATTTTTACTATTGCTCAGTTATTACTCGCCCTGTTTTCATTGAGTACAAATACACACCGACCGACCAAGGAATCGAACTCACAATCACTATACAGTGTAACCCGGATATAAGAGAGATTTTCTCTGGTCCCATATTAGAGCCTGTGTTACCTAAACAAAATAGACCAAACCCGGATATAAGAGAAACCCGAATATAAGAGACTTCTTCTCCGGTCCCGACAACTCTCTTATATCCGGGTTACACTGTATCACCAAATTCATGAACCAACAAAGATGATGGCAACAATCCGAAAGTAAATACTGTAAATAACGATAACTCTTTATCCCAGAAATTCAGACAGTAGGAGGGATATATTAATTCATTACATGATGATGATGATGATGATGATGAAGTGATAAAAATCAGTTTCAGAATTGGGTAGGAAATGAGGAACATTATGTTGATTTATTCAGCATTAACTAAAAATGTTATATAAACCTCCAAGTAGCAGCACATGTCTTTGCATTTAGCGCCTGCCTCCCGGCGCCTCCCCCGTCACCATCTTCACACGTGCGTGACAGCGTGACACCTGACCATATTCGTGTTACGGAATCAGTAGCTTCTTCCACTTTACACAATAGTTAATCATATAAGAGACTTTCTACCGCCTCGGTTTTTCACTTCACATGCCAACTTAAGCTACCCACTTAGAATTGATGAAGAAACTAACTCGATTCACATTCGATGAACCGTAAGCTGAAAAGGTCGTTCGTCTTTACTGAGCGTTTAGTGATTTAACAACTAGCATAGTATCCGTCAAAAATGACTTTTGTTTGAATCATCATTTCTACTTCAGATCAGATTGTCACTCCTCTGCGTAGGATCAGCGTAGTATCTGTGCGCTCAGCCTAACAATATTTTCAAATTAATTTTACCCTGCTTTTCAAGCAGCAGAACGCTTTCATTTCTGGACACACGTTCGAATCGTAGCAGGGTTTACTTGTTAATTTTATGTCTACTTGCTTTACTGTGGGTTTACGACCATATAGTTTTGAAACATCGGTTTCCGTGCGATCACCGAAGTTAAGCAGCGTCGAACGTAGTCAGTACCTAAATGGGTGTTCGCTTGGGAATACCAGGTTCTGTAACCTTGAATGTGCGAGTGGTGTAATGGACAATGGCTCGAAATTGTTAAACGAAGAGCCGAGTTCCAATTTCACTTACCTTCATTATATTCACTTACACTCTAATATCATTGGAAAAGGTATGAATCCACCACTTCTTCCCCCAGCTATGGGTTAATTAGTAAGACTTGTATCACTAAAACCATTATTATCTAAAAAAAAAAAAACGATTCTTACAATCTAAAAATATTTTCTGGCTTTAAAAAAACCTGCAGCCGTATAAAAACGAATCAAATTGCTTTAGTGTGACATAATTTATCGACAGAGAAATAAGAAAATATGCACTATTCGTTATTCTATACTAATTTACCCAACAAAAAATGACGACTATATTTAAGCAATTTTTCCAGTTGCATTGCTTATACTGCATGAGTGAATCTTGGGTTTTTGTTTTTACAGTTAACTCTTTTATCTTCACAATTATCGCATAAAAGAAAGAATTCTTTTTCCAAATCATTAAAAAAATATCCAGAGAAAGGGAACGTAAAACATAAAAATGCAGGCTATTAGCTGTCACATCTCTCTTATTTACTAATGACTCAATGGAGTATTCCTTAGATGTCCTCTCGGTGGGATTTAGAATACAATTACTACATCCCCTGTAGAAGAGTAAGACACCTCCCCAAAAAGGTGGGTTGCATTCGGGTGGATACTCGCAGAGTTGGGTATAAACCCAGCCAATGTCTGCCTTTTTGACTCAAGTCTAAACCAGACCTGTATCTAATTATCGATTCATTCATTGTGATTTTCGTCTTATAAGACTTTTATTCGACATTGAATAACCCAAGGTATTCCTTTCCTAAGGCGACACGAAGCATATTTGCTTCATAACAACGAAATCTATTTATTAAGGAGAGTGAGGTGACTGTGTGACCGATAAATATATAAAAGTCACGTTCTTTCATATCGTAGAATTGATTTATATCTTTTTCGTTAGATTTATTTTCTTTTTATAGCAATATGTAATCCTTTCTTACTCTTAATTTTAAATTTAATTTTTTGAACAGGACTAGAGGTTTATCCTTTGTTCCCTGTTTAGGATTGGGTTTCCGGTTCCTTAAAGTTTTTTCATTCTTTTTCACTCTCAGTAGCTCTTTGCGTCTTAGTGTCACTATTGCCTTGGGGTAAATTGATTAAAAAAAAATCCCAGTATAAAAAATGGAATACTAGGAGATAGTTCGAACCATTTTATCGCATGTTTGTAAACCAAAATTATCCGGTCTCTTCCTGTACCTCTTGATAATTTCACATGGCCACGTTTTCTATTTGTTGGACAGGAATAAAATAAAAATGAAATCGGCGATTGCAATAAGTCGAATAATTCTGTCTGCCCTTCTGGGTGCCTCAGCGAGAAGTAATGTTAACGAGACCCGTCTGGTTAGTCATTATAACTAAGTAGTGAGTTCAATTCACACTGTAGGTAGTGGGTATGAGTAGCCTATTAAAAAAAAAAAATTACATTAAATCCAGTAATAGTTCAGATGTCGAAAAATTAAACAACCAACTTTCTTGTTGTCTTACTGATATATTTTTTAAATTGCTGTTTTGATTAAATTAAAAGTGACTCGCAAAATCGTTGAATTTTGCTAGTTAATTACAAGTTGGATGACAATTTTACTTTTAAGTAAATTCGTGTTAAGAAACATTACCTACGTAGCATCTAAATTTTGCATGTTATACACCGTATATAATAGAGTATAGTATTTTATGATCAGTTTTTTTAAATGCAAAAAAAGGGGCTCGCACTATACACAGGTAATTTTTTGAAGAGGTTAAAATTCATGCATTTTTGTGACGAGTTGCACTATATACACAGGTAAATTTTTCTGGAGGGGTTAAAATTCATGCAAAAAAAAAAAAAAACCAAAAAACAAAACAAGTGTCACACTATACATGAAATATATACGGTAATACCATGCGCCTTTTTTTTTTTTTTTTTTTTAAAAGGCTCATAAACCGGACCCGCGTATAAAAGAGCCACAGAATTACATTTTAAATCTTTAAAATTAAGAGAAAAATTCTAACCTAACATAAGGCTGTAATTTGCATTGAATGTCTTCAGATTTGAAGTACAATTATTTCAAATTACGACTTCAAGAAAAAGAAGATAAATAACTAATAATATAACAGTCCCATTGAGAATTTAAATGCCTACATTAAAATGATGACAGACTGGCATAAAGCGATAATAGTGAGCACCTGTAAGGATCAAATTTCTAACACTAGCGAATTAAGCAAAATTCATGATCGTGCCATAACATTATTAATCATTTTCAATTTCATTTATGACTTTTTTTTTTTTTTTTTTGCTTCCCCCTCCCGGCAAGCGCCCTTACTTGTGGCCTTGTATTATAGTACCAAGCTTATATGCCAAATGAGGGGAAGTAATGGAATTAAACTCAGCGCTCTCCGCGGTACGATTATGAAGCTTGTCTAATTCGCTAATTGTTAGGTGTTCAAGGTGCTCACTATTGTCGCCTTGCGCCAGACTCATATTCTATTGCACATATTAAAATTCTTTATTGAACTGTTAAAAATGTTATCTTCTTTTTCTGGATGTAGTAATTTTTTAAATTATTTATAATTAAAATCAGGAGACATTCAGTACAAATTTCAATTTTATTTATTTTATATTTGAATTTTTATCTTAATTTTAAAGATAAAAATACATTTTTCGAAGTAGTTTCTTTTGAATATCGCAGTGTGCGTGCATATGCGTGTGTGTATGATGAAATCCATATTACAGGGCCCCGAGCGTTCGCGCGCGATCTGCACGTGTAGTAGTTGTACTGTTGTCTTGTACTTGAAAGAGAAAGCGGCGCCCCAACCTCCATTTGACAGAAAAACTGAGAGGCTAGAGAGAAAAGAGAAAAAAAGCAAGTGTAGAAGCAGTCATTTTTCAAATCGATCTTTCATGCGATGACGACTCTATTTAAAATTCCCATATCGATTGGGCGTCTCTTCTGTCTTGGAAAATGTCGGCACACAAGAGCTACAAGCTGATTGGCCAATTTCGTCTTTGCAGTTTTATTTTGTTGCTTTCTTTCATTCTGTTTTTATTTTCATTTATTTGTTTGTTTGTTTATTTATTTATTTATTTATTTATTTATTAAAAAAAAAAAAAAAAAAACTTCGCTGAAGTTGCTTGGTACTGGTAATAGGCGCCTGCCAGGGTTTCCATCGTCTTCGATCTCGGCAAGCTACACTCCTCCTTCCATTTTTTTCTCTCTCTCCCCTCCTTCTCTGTTTGTTGCCTTTCCCAATATTTCTCTTTCTGTACCATCAGTTCCATTTCTGACTACTAAATTTCATTTTCTCTCTCAATGTGAGTGCTTCTTTCTCATCGTTTCTTCATCTACTAACCCCCTGCTTTCTACTTTTGTTTTCTCTCTCCACCCTCCCATTTCCTACTGTTTTATTTCTCCTCCCCCCTTTTCTCTTTCTGAGATTTCTGAATTGTCACGTACTAAATATGCAAATATGGCTTTGATAATTATTATTCGTTTTTTAACTCTTTGTATTTGATGTCTATTTTCTGAATATGTAAATGTAAACGCACACTTCCATAAGTTGCAAGACATTTTAGATTGTCTTTCTAAAAGCAAATAGATACAATTGATTCCGGTAGAAGTAAAAAATGTATGTTTCCTCCAAATGTTTCCATCCCACATCTATTTATTTCTCTCTGTTCATACGTGTCTACTTCCGCTAGTCTTGTGCTTATATCTTGGGAAAATGGATTGATTCATTCATTAGTACTTGTTTTGCAAGTACTAATGAATCAATCAAGTGAAACAAGTGCGCCAAACGCTTTTAAGACGTCCCTAAAACACAAACACTTTTTACTACCATCACCTTAGTAACCGCGAAGCCATTAATGTGTCTTTCCTGCTTATCATGTGCGTAATTCTGATGCCATTCCCACGGCACAATTTTCCAATCGAAAATATTACATATCCTTAACACACTCCAATTCTATTCTATATTAATCCTACTGAAATGGATGGCTGTGGGCGAAGCTATATAAATACTAATTAAGGACGATAACGTCCAAAGTTAAACGTATCCAAATGTACAGATATGCTTTGATACTCAGTATTTAGCCATATACAACAGTAAAACTAAAAGCATTAGAAAGTATAATAGCCTTAGTAAACAAGTTAAAAAATAATGTCTTTTGAAACGACGTGTTTTCTGAAGTTTCATTACGTGGAGATAAATGCCTTCTTTTTTTTTTATAAAAATATACGGTTGATTTAATAATTGTAAAAATTAATTTTGAAATTAGCCTGGGTCTTTCTCATTATTAAAAATGTAATATATATATATATATATATATATATATATATATATATATATATATATATATATTATTTATATTATTTACATCCTTTGGATTATTGTCTTTTTGTTGCCATATTTATCACAACGTTTCGGCCATTGTACGCTCCGGCCTTCTTCAAGCAATAATAACAAAGAAAATTTCAATATGAGCTCTGGTAAAAAATTGCTATATGAGCATTGGTAAAAAAAAAAATGGTTGCTGAAGACATTAAGTATAAGTCCCAGAAATTCATACACACATGTCTTTAAGGACACATGGCGCAATGGATAAAGGCAGTGACAGGACCCAAAGAGTTGTGAGTTCAATACCTGCAGTGGAGAGGTAAATTAATCAATTGCACATGGTACGTGGAACTAGAACTGTCTAACCCAGCGAGCGAAATAAATTCGACATTCCAACCAAATACGGCAAATGAGGACAAATAATGTAAATAGTGTACATAATACCTCATCTCAGATATATAGACAGATATATATATATAAATATATATATATCTGTCTAAAGAAATATAGACATATATATATATATAGCGCGAACTTCCTGAAGACTGGACTAAACAATTACAAAAATTCGTTTACACAACTCTAGAGTCAAGGTCCTGAATATAGCATCAATCAACTAAGTGATAACTTTTATTTTTATTAATCATACATATATATATATATATATATATATATATATATATATATGTGTGTGTGTGTGTATGACAAATGGAAACATATCATGAAAATAGATTTGATTATGCATTTCGCCATTCAAAGCTTCATCAGATCTAAAAACGAAAGAAAGAAATGTGTGTTTTTGTGTGTATTTGTGTGTTTAAATAATGAATCTTCGTACTTTTCTCTCAGCTGGCGTTTCTCGTGATTAAAGAAGAAAGAAAATGAGTGACTTTTAAAAAAAAAAAGTCGTTAATATTTATTCTGTATCTTTTCTTTATAATTGTTCATGTCGAAAGTTGTTAATGTATTTTCGCAGCTCTTTGTATCGAATTAAAGGCAAATCATCTCGTTATCAGAATGACTCGGAAGCAAGAAATTCATTTAGGCTTTTTCTGAAATGAATTTAATGCTAATCCTCATATAATCCTCTAGAATGGGTTGAGAGTAAAAGACTTGTGTTTTGGTCTATCCATGTGTTTTCTGTGTCGACAATATATGTTTTTAAATTAAGATACAGTAATCCCTACAAAGTTTTAAAATTTGACAAATGGAAAGATTTCATGAAAATAGATTTGATAATGCATTTCGTCATTCAAGGCCTCATTAGATCAAAGAATGAAATCTGTGTATTTGTGTTTATGCTTAAATAATGAAACGCATGAATAAAAAAAAAACAAAAAAAAAACGTTTTTTTTTTTTTTGTTTTTTTTTTTACTTTCGACCTATTCTAACATTTGGAGATTTAAAGAAAAGAAAAAAAAAGTGATCATAAAAGGGACTTAAAATTTAAAAAAAAACAACAAAAAAAGCATCCATAATACATAGGTGTTCCAGCAGAGCTCTGCTTTTTCCAACATAATCCACAGAACTGAAGAGTGTCAGACCGAAGTTTTTCACGGTCATGTTGCCTTCAACATGTGACCGACGAGATCTCTTGATTTCAATCATCTGGATTACTGCGTCCGAGTCGTCGTCAAGATGAGAGGTCAAACAGCGGATCTCATAATACCAAGAATCGGTTCGAGGTTGGCATTTTCAACGTGATGGCCAGTATGAACGAGACTCAACTTATTTTCGAGGAGCATACAGTTGATTTCAAAGCCGAATCGAAATCATGCTCGAAACTAAACGCGGTTTCAATCGGTAACTTTTTTTTTGTTTTTGTTTTACTGTGTACAAATACAAAGTGCAACAGAAATACATCCCACATAATACTAAGACAGTAGAAGGTATTTAACAGCATCGTATATTAGGGGTATTTTTCTGTTGAATATCTTTCTTTTTTATTTGTTCTCGGTTACCTGGCACAACTTGTTTATTGCTGCCATAATTTTTTAAATAATATATCGTGGGGGTGGGGAAGAAATATTGGTACACCATGATTCTTTTTATTTAACATTTTATAATCCATACAATATTTGTATACCATGGCATAATGCTGCAAGATGTAAAAGACATTCAGAAAAATTTGTTATATTCATGAAATTATATGAATTTAAAATATTTGAAGGCGAAAAAAGTAATCGTACAACATTAGAATACCTATTTAATACTTTGTAGCATATCCCTTACTCAATTCAACAGCAATCAGTCTCTTTCTGTAGCTTTTAATCAATGATTTGCAAGTTTCCGTTGTTATTTTACTCCATTCTTCTTTGCATATTCTTTTTAGGTCCAGGATGTTTTTCGGGGCTCTTTTATTAACTTGAATTTTTAATAAACGCCACAAATTTTCTATTGGATTTAAATCTGGAGACTGTGATGGCCATTTGAGTATATTGGCATTGTTTTCAATAAGCCATTTTTTCGTAGCTGCAGCCGTATTTTTAGGGTCATTTATCTTGTTGCAAAACCTGTTCATTTGGGGGCCAACGCTTTACTACTGACCCCAAAAAATTAGCGTTCCAAACATCTTGGTATATTTTTGAAATTCATTCTACCATTTATTGTCTCTAAATCCCGAAACCATATTGCGACCACCAAATTTCACGGCTGGGATTGTCTTCGGTGCAAAGGCTGTGTCGTTTTTTCTCCAAACGTGAGTTCTTGAATTACGCCCAAATAGTTCAATTTTTGGTGCATCTGTCCATAGAATAATTTCCCAAGATGATTCAGGTTTATTCTTATGTTCACGAACAAATTTTAACCAGGCATCCCTATGTTTCTTCAATGTTAGTGGAGTTTTTCTTGGAGAATCCGATCTTAATTGACTTCTATAAAGTTCATTGCTTACTGTTCGCTTCATAACCTTAATACTTGATACTTTTAATTCTCCCTGTATTTCTCGCCAAGTAGTCATTGGATTTTTTTGAATTTTGCTCTGAATTATTCTCATTGATCTGGGAGAAATATTGCATAGTGCACCAGATCTTGATTTGTTCTCAAGTTTTCACCTTTTTAATACTTAGCAGTAACGGAACTAATAGTAGTAATTGGTATATTCAGGGTATCTTCTATTTTCCTATTGCTTTTGCTTTCCTTCCAATGTTTGGTGATCAATTCTTTTTGTGAATTTGATACTTCCTTTCCTTTCCCTATGGTTATAATTATAACCTTATAAAAGAAATGAATTGTGGAATGTTCTAGATTGAAAAGGTAATAGGATAATTGGAAGAATCTAGCAAAAACTTACGAAAAATTTAGCAAAAACTTATGAAGAATTATACAAATAAAGGTAATTTAAGCCTTTTGATATTAAAGACATTTTGTACAAATACTTTTTCGACTCGAAATTTTATAAATAACACAATTTCATTTATAACAAAATTTTCTAATTGTTTTTGCATATTGCAACGTTATACAATGATGTAGAAATATTGTGTGTGTATGTATATGTGAAAATTTCTCGGACATTCAGGCCGGTAAATGTTGTTTAATACTGTTTATTAAAAACAGAGCATTTACTTAAATATTTGTATCTATAAAAAAAAGAATGTATAAACATAAAAATGTCTGCAATTATATATATATATATATATATATATATATATATATTAATAAAAATTACAAGTTTTATTTAGCTGATTGATGTTACATTCAGCATCCAGACTCCAGAATTTCGTAGACAGACCCATCCGTCCACTCTTCAGTGGGTATCAGTAAATGAATGCTTATATTTCTCCATGTCACACACGCACACAAAGAAAAAAAGAAATGATAGACCAGGATATTTTGCTAACGTTTGTAAATGAAACAGTCTTTGTAATTGTAGTGCTCAACGTCAAGAGATATTAACAGTAATAATTAAAATTAAATTGTTACTTCTGCTGATTTGATTGTAAAAAAATTTACAAACATGTCTCCTGGGTGAACGTTTATATATATATATATATATATATATATGATCGGATAAAGAACAAGTAAGAAACGTTTATCAGTCTAACATGTTTCACATTTGTTAAAGCTTCATCAGAGAATGAGATATGGAGAATATATATATATATATATATACGCACATACACGCACACACATATACCATATCTCTTTACTTCTCATTTTCGGATGAAGCTTTAGTAAAAGTGAAACTTGTTAGATTGGTAAACGTTTCCTCTTTGTTCTTTATCCTATCATTCATTCGGATTCTGAAGCATATTTGATCCCAGTTCATATATATATATATATATATATATAGAGAGAGAGACATCGGCGCGTGTCCGAGTGTTCCAATCATCAGATTCAGGTTTGAATCTCACCATGGCCCATCTGTCCGACTTCTTATGGGTCTGGTTAGACGATCGCAGTGTGTAGCATCGTTAGGAAGTTTCTGAAAATCATCCCGCAGGTCAACAAAGTTTTATGATTTAAATTCGCTAGATCAACGCTTCTTAAACTATGGTTCGCTACTCCATTTGGGGTCACGAAGAGAAATGCTGGGATGGCGAAAATTAAATTCAAACATTTGAATTTCAGTTTAGATGTTATTTCAAGCGCTGCGGTAAGAAAATGCGCGTTCGGCGCCGCTGCAACTCGTGCAGTGACAACGGACGTATTTTCAGGGTAGTTGGTTCATACCTGGAGTCGCCAAAAAATCTTGCCATGAAAAGTGGGGTCATGAATGGAAAATGTCTACGAAGATGAAACTGTTCAGAAGCTGCCAATAGTTGTATTGGCACGAAGTTACATGTCATCGTGATCGAGGGTTTTAGAGTTCTTGCTTTTGTTATACACTGCAGATCATGTCGTTTAGCTCATAAACTGCTCAGCATAGTTGTAGCATAAACCACAGGTTGGCTCTGTGGGCGTTGAAAAAACTCAAATGTGCTTGAACCGGTGACTAGCTTGCCTAGTAGACAGGTCTACTCCAAAGACGAGTACCCAGCCATTATAAGGAAGAGATTAAATATCTGTTTTATATAATTAAATCAAAATAATATCTATACGTATTTTATAATACATATAGAAAAAGAATAAGTCTATATGTATTTTATCAATATAGATATAGTAGATGTACACACACACACACACACACACATATATATATATTACGCATATATATGTACGACTTGGCGATGATCACATTTATTATAACTGAATCTGTCGATTCTTTCGACACGTGATACATTTGCATTGACCTAAAGTTCTCATTGGTAACAGAATCCCATGTAACTTAACTGTTGAGTGACGTCCAGTAATCGTCGTCCGTGAGAAAGGATTAAGTAGTCAAAGTCCACTGAATCCGATGTCTGAAATGAGTTAGGCGAATAGAGAAGTATTACCTTCTAAACCTCGTAATTATAGCTTCTCTGACGATAAACGCTTTCAGAACGGCAATGAATCTGCAAAGTGACACATCTAATGATATCTATGA
Source organism: Acanthosepion pharaonis (assembly GCA_903632075.3). Lineage (NCBI taxonomy): Eukaryota > Metazoa > Mollusca > Cephalopoda > Sepiida > Sepiidae > Acanthosepion > Acanthosepion pharaonis. The sequence goes on along the minus strand of CAHIKZ030000786.1, from coordinate 221,488 downwards.
GGTCTGTCCGGGCAGTGTCTAGCCATTTAAAGAAAAAGTAGCTTACCTAGGGCAGTGGAGTCTTAGTGTCCTTCAAAATAAAGCCCTGGGAACCCCCACACAATTATCCTCACCTCCCTTCCATTTTTAAAAGCGGTCTGCAATTTCCTCTTTCGAGATCGCTATCAGTTGCTTCGTCACGTTTTTTTTTGTTTTTTTTTTTTTTTTTTTTAATCATTAATCGCGTCCACAGTCTGAAATCTTTACATTTCAATCCAGAATTTGCACGGGTCCAAATCCGAAACCTGCGAGCATGCGTGGTTGACTGACATGGTTGTGGGGCGCGTTCATTTAGTCAAAACACAATTCGATGACCTTTGCGATGTTCGCACAATTCACACGTTCCCTCAACATCTTATTGCCGATTGACTATCTATTTATTCATTAAGGTTCCGTCTGATTGGTTGTAAAGTATCAACGAGACGCGCAACTAATTCTCGAGATTTCAAAATGGTTGCGTTGACCTCGTGTGCACGCATATATATATATATATATATATATATAGTACATTTTGATTCGTCTAGTACAAGGCTACGGTGGAAGAGAAATAACACTACAAATTTTCTGTGGTAATATTCTATTGTTTTTTGTTTTTTTTTACTTTGGGTCGAACACTCATCATCAGCAACAAGTCTTTACTACTTTATTCATTATACAGTATGCACATACACACGCCAGCCATCGCTGATCTTTAACCAACTTTTCATAAATTAAAATTCTCTCTCTCTCTCTATCTATCTATATATATATATATATGAAAAAATATAGTCTTAAGGTGTGCTATATTTATGGGATAAAGTACTCAATATCAGAGATAGAGCGTGTGTAAATATAAAAGTGAACACTTAGAGACGACATGCTGTTTCATGCTATATGCATGGCCTGACGATTGCATATAGCATGAAACAGACTGTCGCCTCTAAGTGTTGACTTTTATGTTCACTTATATATATATATATATATATAGTCTAATATATACATATAATGTCATTTTTGTTTAGTTATCCATTTACTGCTTGTTTCATGCTTGACAATTTTTCAAAATGGCCTTTTATTTATCTTAGACGATCCCGAAATCCATCTTTTATTTTTTTTTATTATTTGCACATTTTTCAAAAGGAATACCTCAATATGGCGACAGTTCAGAATGATTTAATTCCTATTTACATCGCTCGGATTATGTTGCCATATTTATCATAACGTTTCGGCCGTTGTATGCTCTGGCCTTCTTTAGGTAGTTGGAATGTCGAACTGAATCCTCTATTTCGCTCGCTGGGGTAGACTGTTCTAGTTCCACGTGCCATATCTAATGGATGTCAGTTCATCAGTTTCTCCTGTTAATTACTTTCTCTAAGTTCTCCACCGCCTTAACCAGGTATTAAACTCACACTCTTTGGGTCCTGTCACTGGATCTAACTAACGCCTTTATCTACTGTGTCATGTGTCCTTAAAGACATCCGTGTATGAATTTCTGGGTATTATAAACCTAATCTCTTCAGCATCAATTTTCACCAGTGCTCATGTTGCCATTTTTGCTGTTATCATTGCATATTTTAAAAAAATTCCTATTGTCCGTTCATGTTTTTGAATTCTATAAGTTTTAGTGTCTCATCCATACATAGATTGCAAGGCTGTAAATATGTAAGTAAACAAGAAAAATAATGGTATTTTTACGTGTATTTATAAAAGCTCTTTTAAAGATATTTAAATTGAGCCTTCCTATATCCGTAAAAAGAATATATATATATATATATATATATATATATATATATATATATATAATATATATATATATATATAAATGTGTGTGTGTAAATGCATTGAAAATCACAAATAAAGGGATTGCCTATGCCCAACTTTATAGGCTAAATATGCTACGATAAATTAAACTAAATTATTTTTTTTATCTTTACTTGTTAGTGACATCTACGACCAGATTTGACACCTGAAACTTGCGCTCCTACCGCTTACCTCGTGCTATCGTGTCGACCGCAACTCTCATTTTAACCTTTGACTATGCAGACAAATTGTTGTCTCTGTCAAACATTGCTTGTCAAGCTAATATTCTTAGATGTGTTGTTTATATTACCTAAAATAACTCTTAGAAAAATCGACCGAACGATCATAAATTGCAATAAGTATTCGGGTAAAACAGCAGCAAATGAAACAATGTTTTGAAATGTCCCCTTTCAATGTTGAATAGTTGATCATTTGTTAGAATATGGTTATGTTTGTATCATAGATTTTATGACTTGTATTAAATTAGTATTTATAGGCCAGTACAAAATTGCTTACGCGCCCAGATCAGATGTGTAATGTTGGCCCTATGTCAAACTGGTCAAGATTTACACACACACACACACACACATATATATATATATATATATATATATATATATATATATAGAGAGAGAGAGAGAGTCCTGGTACAAGTGTCTAGTGCTGTCGAATCTATATATATATTATTAATCCTTCACATATAAAAAATTCAGGCAACTTTGTCAGAAAACTGAGGTGGATAAATATGACATGGGTATTTTAGATATCAAATCCCCTTTTTATTTACAAAAAAAAATATTTAAAAAAAAAGTTTCATGTCAACATATGGTTAATTTATAAAAAAATTGTTTTCTACAATAAAAAATAAACTTCTCCCTACCAATAGATAAAATTATAAAAATCTGCCCACTCATCATGAACCAATGTTATTTCACTTTGAACAATGTTGTTTTTTTTGGATTTTTTTTAATCATTTCACCCCAAAGCAAGGCGTTAGTGTAACTAGGGTTACTGGAAGTGAAAGAGAATTAGAAGAATTTAGTGAGGAGAAATGAGTAGAAAGGACAATAAAAGAACAAAGTTCAGGATGATAGAAGATAGAAATTGGTGTTGCATATAAATGTAGGTGACAGGCAAGCAAAAAATCGGAAATGAGTTCCACAGGCATGTAGTGCAAGAAAACAAATTATTGGCGGTTACATCTAGCTATTTTTAAAAGTAAAGCAATGAGACTTAGTTGTTAATCTAGTAGAACGCTTAATTTTATGCAGTCGTATGCACGAAGCGGAAAAGCTCATCAGAACGATTGCCATGGAAATATTTGTAGAAAAGACAAAGGAAAGCCACGTAATGTCGGCGAGAAAGTAACTGAAGTTGAGATGCCTTGTTAGGATAGATTACAGTACAGTTGTAAACTGTTTTTTTTTCTTTTTTTTTTTTTTCCTTTTTTGAATTTCTTAAATCTGGTCTTTTCCAAAATATTTTACTTAAACTTATTGATAATGATTTAGTCATATATCCCCGCAAAATAATATTAACTAATTTTAGAAATAATTTAAACGTAATACAGACGACAGAATTTACTTATGAAACAGAAAAAAGTATGTGTATAATCTAAAATATATGAGCATAAAATTATGTACCTCTAAATAAAGCGATATCTAAGTTTAAAATGCATTTGAAAAAAATGAAAAAAAATCTTTCTTGATGTTTTAATTTTAGTTTTAAATTTAGTTTTAAATCTAAGATAATAGAGTAAATTTAATATTCTCAATAAGCAAAATGCACTGATGTATTTCAAACCGAATTTAAATTGATTGGATTTTTTTTTACTTAGTAGTGAAATCATTAGATAAGTCCATATTAAAAGATCTGTCACAAAATAATATACTTTTCTGAAATTTTATTTGTGCAACATTATCTGATTTAAATTTTAATTAATCAGAATTGAAACATTTAGTTTAAAATATAGCAGAAATGTATTTTTTAACACGAAGGGTGTGTTTTCTGATTTGTTAAGTGATTTATTGACCGTCTGATGTTTAGGAAATTTAAGTAAGGGAGGTATAACTAAAAAAAATACTTAATGATTACAATGTGAACGCCTTTTATATAATTTTTTTTTTTTTAACTGTCAAGTAATTTTTAAAATTTAAGAAAATATCCTATGCAATTAAATATTTTATTGAATTTTCAGTCCTCTGGCCTTATTTACGAAGACTCTTATTGAGAACATGTTAGAAAATTACCAACCAATTTTAAATTCACTATGGCTACCTCTCTTATTTCCTAATAATGTTGTCTATGGACGTCCGTATTTTAAAAAATCGAAACGTTTATGCATACAAAAAATTCTTCCTAAAATATTGGGCGTCGTTGAATTGTAGTGAGCTTTTCCATTTGTGATTAGTAAATACAATTTTAATTTAATAACAATACCACTTGGCCGCTACAATTTAATACAGGTTCATAAAAGTTTATAAATTACTTTAATTAAAATTTAAAAGAAATGAAAATAATTCTTATAAAAATTCATTATTCACCCAAAAAATAATATCTAAGTTTCATTGCATTTTTTATTTTACGATTCAGGGAAAATTTTCGGTAACTGGAGGTCCTATTTGACCCCCACTCCCCCCAAAAAAGAGAGAGAGAAGTGATGCTTTAAATTCTCTGAAGGCTTCTCCTTATAACAACTAAGCATTAAGCGATACAAAAATGAATTTCTCGAAATTTCATAAAATTGAGTGGGTATCTGGCGGCGGGATAACAAATAAAAAATATTTTTACCAAGATTTTCTAATAAAAAGATACGTTTAAAAAATAATTTCATTAATATCTAATAAATTGGCTATGTTCACTAAAATCTGATAATAATCTGATTTTTTGCAAGAATTTCTAAACGTGTTTTCACCGCAAAAAAGCGCTCAAATGTCCCGTACAAATTTATGGTCCGGCGTTAAAAAAAAAAAAAAATTAACGAAAATTTACACGTTTCTAAAAAGAATTAAAACAATATTACATCATAAAATCTCAATAAAAACACAAAAATTTTGACGATAAAATTTTGATTTTATTACATTTCGGGCACTTTCGTGTATCCTCTATTTTAGCGAATCTTCGGAGGTACCTACGTAAAATGTATATTACATTAACAGTTAACAAAAAATAAATAAATCATAAAAAATGTATAGAGAACGCAAAAGACGGAACTAATTATGTAGATCAAAGTGCCTTCGATTCACTAAAAATTAGGATGCCGTGATGAAAAAAAGGCCCCAAACTTAATAAAAACAAAGTTTTACCGTCAAAATCTTTATGTTATTAAGATGGAAACCAAATAATTTTTATTTTTATTTTTTGATCTTTTTAGAACGTTCGAAATGTTATTTAAAAATCGGGTTTTTTTGTTTGCGTTGCGCGGTTGGGTGGAGAGACATAGGGAATTTTAGCGTCATTTTTTTTGCGGTGAAAATCATTGATTTGGAAGTTCTTGCAAAAAATGAACTAATTGCCGAATTCTAATGAAACTTTCAGGACTTATTCAAAAATGAATGAAATTATTTATTATGTTAGAAATTTTTTTTAATTCTTGGTAAAAATATTTTTTACCTCTGTTATTTAATTTCACTTATTTAAATTTATGAAATTTTGAGGAATTAAATTTTGTCCAGCTTGATGTTTATATTAGTTAAAAGCAGAATACCTTGGAGAATTTAAAACATCAATTTTTTTTTTTTTTTTTTTTTTTTTTGGTAAAACAGAAGAAAATCTGCCCTGAATTGTAAAATAAAAAATGCAATAAAACTAAGATATTATTTAACTAGAAGAACTTCTAATTGTTTTGATGAATAATATATATCATGGACAATATTGTCTTAAGAAAAAAGTTTCGATGAACAATGAATTTTTATAAGAACTATTTTGATTTTTTAAATTTTAATTAGAATGATTTATAAATGTTCAAATTTTTTAAATTTCTGCATTACTTTGTCCTCATTCCGTGATATTGTTATTAAGTAAAAACTATATTTACTAATTATAAATGGAAAAGCTTAGTATAAATCATCAAACATCAATATTTTAAAAGAATTTTTCTTTTTTTTTTGTATATATATAAATACGGACCACTATCCACGACATTATCAGAAAATAAGAGCGATAACTATAGTAAATTTAAAGCCAAATTATCTAAAATTCAATAAAACATTACATTACAGAGAATATTTTCCTACCTTTTTAAGATTACTGAGTACTTAAAATTTATATAAAAAGGGCGCTCACGTTATGTTCCTCAATTATTTTTATAGATATATCCACCGTAGAAAAACATTAGATAAACTTCTGTCATTCAAGCTGTCAATACCTTAAATAAACAGCTACCGCCGTGTTAAGATTTTATTTTCTGCGATATTTTAAATTTAAAGTAAGTCATATTTGTTTCAAATCAGTTTAATTAAACTTTAAATCATGTAATATTTCTCAAATAAAGTTTCAGAAAAGTATATTTTATTTTTTTGAATTTGTTATAATAAAGAGAATTACATTTTGATAAAAGATGGCTAAAATTGGTGCTAAAATCAACAATTTCAGCAATTTCAAAATGAAAAGACCTTCCAGTAAATTTAAATTAGTTTTGAAATACAGCAAAGTATTTTGTTTATTGGAAA
>CAHIKZ030000786.1:195000-210000 GCA_903632075.3 Acanthosepion pharaonis | reverse complement strand
GCACATAAAAAAAGAATTGACAGGAAAGCAAGAAGGTGGAAGTGAGTTCCACAGGCTGAGAAGAGATGTTTTAAATCACAACTCTCCTAGCTATTTTTTTCCTTCGGACGATAGATTAGCGTGAATTCGAGATGGGGTCATCGCCTAAAGCGAAGCTCGAAGTCTCATCTTACAGTTTAGGGGGCTCGTCATTCATAGACGACATTTAAACAATTTCGTCTACGAGAATAAAGCAGGCTTTTCGCCTGTAATATTTCAGCTGCTGTCTACATCGTCCAACTTTAATCCACGCTTTAAAAAGCATGAAAAAATATGAAAAGAAAAATATTCGTCAAGACTAATTAACAAATTTGTTAATTGAAAGATGCATAGGAAAGTATAAAAATAATATTCGACTAAAACACATTAAAAAAAAAAATCAACGTGTATTTGAGATATAGTGTATCTTGTTATCCGTTTATTACCATTACTTGTTCTCATTGTTTAATTAAAATGTTCAATTCTCAATACATCATGTATCGACATTTGCCTAAGGGCCTCTTTTTCGATTTGATGTTTGTTCCTTGCGCAATAATTTATAATGTTTCTTATAAACTCATATTTTAATGGTTAGACGTTTATCTGATAAACATATGCATCTATCGGCCTTTTCCACAAATGCAGCAGTTCACGTTTATTTTATTAATTATTGTTTAATTGCCCGGCTTGATCAACCAATAACTCTATGAATTTTATTAATTTTCTTATTCCGCATCGAACGTCCTCATTCCACGAGCAATACCCTTACCCGGAAAATCTATTTCATACAGCATTGGTCCGATGTATAGGAGGTCACTTAGCCTCTCCTTGTAGTAGTTGATTCCATCTGAAAATTCTGACTTTTAATCTTGCATTTACAAGGGGCATGAAGTTGATTTTAATTCGGAAATAGTTTAGATGAAACGAACGTCCTAGTTTTCACAGTTCCCGGAGACGTCCACAGCAGATCACTGAAAATGTTCACTAATGAATGGCAGATGTTTGACGTTAATTATTCAGAACTGTACCTCCATTTTTGTTGTTGTTACAATCATTTCATTTCAGTTGGTGCGTCCCTCAAGTCCCGTATTCTCTTTAAGGAAATTTAGCCGGTATCCCTTACTTAGTTCACATTGTTTTCACTTACCATCATTACAAGACGAATAATTCTCAAATCCAAACGACAAAGATTCCGTCTATAGTTAAAATGTTGATAACTAACTTGCCGCTCAGTTGCATTGGGTTCAGTTCTAGTTAAATAAACAGTGATTGTGACCTGGTACCAAAATTGGTCTAATCCAATCCTATAAAGAGCTGAACTAGGGAGGGTGGAAAATTCACATAATTGAATCCTGCTGTACAATTTTTGTGGATGGAGTATTTTATTCCGGTGGTAATGAAAATTTTTCAGATTATCTTTAAGTTCCGAATAGAAGGTTAATTTGAAATAAAAGGATAGGTTGGAAAATTAATTCAAAATTTATTTGAAAAAATAAAAAATGGAGAGGAGGTTGGAATAAACAAAGATTGAAACAAGTAGAAAATAAAATAAATGGTGGGGGGGTATGTAATAACAGTGGGCAGGTTGGGAAAAAATCAATTTTTAAATAGCCAGATACGGACCCGAAAGTAGACCTTTAAAAATTACTCCTTTACTCTAGTAAATAATATACTTTATAGATTATTTAAATTTGGCCATCATCCCCTTTGACTGTTCTGTTTGGCGGGGCCTAGAATAAGCCGATTGCATCTTCTCGAGAGGGGATGGCCACCTACTTGGTGGATGCTTACAGACTCGGGGATGGACGACCAATGTCTGCTGATAGATTAAAGTAAAATTAAAATAAAAAAAATATTTCGAAATGAAGTAGCCCAACAAAGGTCTGTATAAAATAACCCAATAAGGGTTTATATATCTACCAACTCGTCCCCTACAAAATAGTCCCTTAAAGAACGCATACAGTTATCAGAAAAACTTTTGCATGTCTCATTGACTGTCAAGAGTCGGGATACAAACTTCATAGCAACGCAGTGTATGTCCAGGGTTTCCGTGATTATCTCCTTTATGATTCCATAACTGATTCCAGTCTCGTGCTTTTTTGTTCCATATTTCCTGGATTTTGGTGGTGAATGATTGTTCTGAACACTCCACATCTTTCAAATGCGCATTCCACTCAAAAGCTGTGTTCAGCCTAAAGAAAATTCGTCAAGAAGCTTAAAAAACATTTCGGGTCTCCTAGTAGCAGATTCGATGCATGCACTTTGCTACTCATATTTGTAAATATATTCATAAAGATAGCAGATTTATTCTGGCATAACATCACACAATCTTGTCAAGTAATTGAACACTAGTAGATAGCACGGAGCCCTATTGACAGATTGACTCATAAGCAGGGCTGGTGCGTATTACCTACGAACCCCTCGATTGGGCAGTGCTTTGTGGCTTTTACTATTTTATTAACTTCTTTTTATTCTACTTACATTTATATACATTACAAATTAAACTAAGCACAACTAACTATAAAAGGATGAAAAAGATTTCGCAGATTTTAACGTTATTCTGTTTTTTATTTTTTTCCCAAACCCGCGAATTTGTTTTGCTCTTGCTAAGTCTCGAAAAAAAAGCACTATATAAAATTCATTATTTTTTATAGGTAAGGTTAAATGTTTTAACATATTCATATTTTTTTTAACAAGAAAAATTACAAGTTGATGTTAAAAATTGCCGCAAAACATTGTTGATTTATTTAAGATGGAATGATGTATTATGACATGTCTCTAATTTGTAATTAGATAAATTGTATTTATTTTCAATTTTTTTGCTCAAATTGTTCTCCTATATTACATGTAATCTATTATTTTACATAATTAGCTTACAATAAAATTTGTACAGTGTAACCCGGATATAAGAGAGTTGTCGGGACCGGAGAAGTCGTCTCTTATATCCGGGTTTGGTTTATTTTATATACATTAACACAGGCTCTAATTTGGGACCAGAGAAAATCTCTCTTATATCCGGGTTACACTGTATTTTATATTAACTACCTTATGAAAGTTGAGATATAGTAGAATAGGAGTCCCGTATCAAATTAGGGGGACACAAGACCTTTGCACTGGCACAGCTCATAAAGCTAGTGATCAATGGGCGTGAGTTATATTTTGTATTTGGACAGCAATCTCTCTTTGATTATTTTTTTTTTATGAATGTATCTAGAATTATAATGTGCTGACCGTGTTTGGAAAATAAAACATTCCTTTAACTCTAGATACATACATAAATCATTCCATACAGTCAGTTAAAAGTAAAAATAAAATCATCCTTGATAATGGCTAAAAGTATATCCGAAAGCGCTGGGGCATATAAAACATTCGGACATTTATGTCCAGAAAAAAAAAAAAAAAAGAAGAAAATTATAAGAACACAAGAACAATTAAAGACTTAAGCGCTGTACCTTGTCAGTCGTTTTTAATGAATACATGTATATATATATATATATATATATATATATATATATATTGTTACGTGTTGATAATTGTAACAAAAAAAATTAATGATTTACCACAACACAGAGCTAAATCACAAACAAATATTTAATTTACTAAAACAGAACACAAAATATATACAAGATAAACAATTGTGGCCTACAAAACAGAAAACACAGAGTTACTGGCGAAGTGTTACGAGGGAGAAGGAAAGGGAGTCAAATATCTTTATCACTTTAGGGCTAGTGAAGTAATCTAAGTGCTATATTTGGAAATCCACAAAGGTGTGTAATATCAATTTTTAGTTTGGTCAATGAAAATTAGTCAAAATTCTATTTACCAAATTTGTTCCATGAAATTCTCTTTTGGTTGGTCGGCAACTTTTTATAGAGATTCTTTCGGCTGGATATAATAGTCCTTGAATCAAAAGCCGGAGTTGATAAAAGCAGAAATTCCCATTCATCAACTAACTACCCTTTTCCAAAATCCCATTTTTATAGGGGCTAACACCTAATTTGCATATTTCTAGATGTTTCTCGAATAATGATCTAGAATCTTCCAAACATTCTATTTCTAATTTCTCTATTTTACAACTACTTCATGAATGAAAACTTTTTTGCAATAACAAGTAGAACTCAGTGGAATCCCTTCTTATAGAAATGCATCCTCGTAACAATATATATATATATATATATATATATATATATATACTAGTCGACTCTCCCGTCGAATTCGACGTACGAGGGTCAAACAGATCAGTCTCTAGGAAACCGACAGCCCGACAACAGCACATGAGATTTGATTATAGTGGTGAAGGTTTCGTGCAGGACCATCCACACTTTTTGAAGGGCCGAATACAGAGACCTGGTGCACTACGTGCCACAGGGTCCCCAAACGATCCTCCACAGGTTTTGAATTCAGAGTGGTCCTTCTCCTAGACCAGTTGCCATCCAAGGTATTTACCCATAGCTGGAGGGAGAAGAAGAGGATTCAGACCTTTTCCAAGAGTATTATCACGTAAGTGAATGTAATGGATTCGACTTCGAACTCGGCTCTCTGATTCCTCAATCCGAGCCGCTATCCATTACTCCACCGTTATTTTTTTAGTGGATAGACATCCCGTTTTTTTTTTTTTTTTTTTTTTTTAATTTTAAACTGTGTGTATTAGGTCTACCGACATGCAAATAAATAGATAATAAATAAAATGTATTCTCCGACAGTGTTCGAAGAACAAGAGAGTGCCATGGAAATGAATCGGCTCGAGAATGTTCAGTACTTCATCTTGTATGTGTATATATATATATATATATACACACACACACACACATTTATGGGTAAGATTTACTAACATATACGTCAAAACTTTGATTCGCTCTCCTGATTCATTAGCGACACAAAATATTTTGGCGTAATTTTGCTGATAAGGTACAAAAAAGCAAATAAATAAAAAAGGAAAAAAAACCCATCCCGTCTTAAAAAGTCAAACAGAAAGAAGACCAGAGAATCCAGAAGCTGAAACATGTTGATAAAGACAACAAAGGCCTGGGAATTAGTCTGAACGAATCAAAATATAATAAACCAGCTTCATTTCAGACATAGTAAAAAAAAAAATAATGATTTTAAATATAAACAGAATCTGTCGTGTCATCTAACGCTAAGAAACAACTTTGAGCGATTTCCTTGTGTTCTTCCTCCAATTTTAATGTCTTTTATTTCTCTGGTGCGACTTTTAAACCTAACTTGACATGACAGTGTCTTAGCAAAATATGTCTACACAGTCTGGTTTAACAAAAATCTATCATCTAAAAAATTAGTTTTGCGATGATAAACTTATGTAACGGAAAATCTATTGATAAAAGAAATTTATAACATTTCAACAGATTCTTTTCTCAGACATATTCAGATTGTAGTTTCCATCCTAAAGTTTATTTACCTCTGTATAACACGAACGTATAATTTAGCAATTGATATTTAGGAAAATGCCAGTAATGTTCAATCGATCATTCATTCATACTTATACGACGGGCAGTTGAAAAGTTCTCCGCCCAACCAGGCAGAGCGACCAAATACAACGAAGCGTACATGTTATTCAGCATTTTTTTACCTGCACTTTAAAACACGGGTCACATCTTTTCTTAACTCTTCATTTCCTCTCCCAAATTCTAATTTTTGGTCAGTGAAATTATGACTTTAGTTCATTTTTATTGTTTCTGCTTAAATATTTATATATAGTTTTTCTTTTTTAATTGGTATTACCCCAAGCAAGGCAGTATAGCCACTAAGACGCAAAGGGTTACAGTGTGTGGAGGAACTAGGAACAGAAAAATTAGTAATGAGAAGGAAGAGAAAAATGTAATCAGGAGAACAGTAGACAGCAATTGACATTGCGTTTACATTGTTTGCAAATTAAAGTTGGCTGGAAAAAATGGAGCCGGAGTTCCACAAGCGAGAAGTGCAACAAAAGAAACTGTTAGCATAGAACTTACGGTTACATCTAACCCACTCAACTGTAAAATGATGAGATCTCGACGCCAGTCTAGTACTGCGCTTAAATTCAAGAAGTCTAGGTACCATGACGAAGAGCTCATCCGAATAATTAACATGAAAGTATTTATGAAAAAGACACAGAGAAGCAACCTTACGGCGGTGGGCAAGTGACTGAAGCCGAGCCGCCAGATCAGGACCAATAATATTGCTGATTCTTCTTTGGAGTTTGTCAAGGAGCTCCAGGTAAATAGCAAGGGCACTGGACCATAAATAGCAGCAATATTCTAAGCATGGACGAATGGTAGACTTATAGATATGTAAGATAGATTCCGGAGACAAAAGTTGTCTCCCACAACACACTGAACCAACTTTCGTAGTAGCTGACCTAGTAATGGATTCAATATAGTCTTTCCAGTTCATGTCAGCCGAGTGATGATGGCTTAGAAACTCCGACTGACACGAAATCGGTCGGGTTTCGATCCTGGCTTGAGGCATTCGGATGTCTAGTCGCACTGAGGAGCCGTGATACAGCGAAACAGTACTGTCTGCGTATGGTGCACACACACACACACACACATATATATATATATATATATATATATATATAAAGAGTGTTTCATTAAGACTGATCAAAGTCAGCAGTAAATAAATCAGTGTTATTGGTGAAAATTTACTTATTTCTTTATTGGATCATATTATTTAAGTCATCGCAATTATGTGTGAAAAATAACATGACCTTAATGTCCGCCAAGGCTTCGGCGGCACACCTCCACTCGATGGTCAAAATTTTTGATGACGTCTCTGCGTAGTTGCTCCTCGATCTCACCAATATGCCTTATTATCTCATCCTTCAGCTGTTGAATTGTCGGCTTGTTGGCATAGACCTTACTTTGAAATGACCCCGAAGGAAGACATCTAAAGGCGTTATGTCACTGTTTCGAGAGATGATGTGACCTGGGAACTTCTCATTCAATAAAGCCATTGTTGCATTAGCTGTGTGGCATGTGATGCCGTCCTGTTGGAACCACAAATCTTCGACATTCATAGCATTAAATTCAAATTGAAATTGCCAAAGACTTAAGTTGTTAAATCTGAAAGAAAAAGAAATAAATCATTAGACGCTTAAACTTAATTCACATTTAAAATCGGTTCAAGTTATTGGAACACCCTTATATATATATATATATATATATATATATATATATATATATATATATATAAATATATATATAAAATAGGAAGGAACTGGTTAGATAAATTATGTCGCGAGTTGGAATCATATTTTTAAATAAATAATTATATATATATATATATATATATATATATATATATATATATATATATATATATATATATATATATATATATATATTATGCTTTATTTATATATTTATGGGTTAAAGTACTGAATAATATGGATAGAGCGTATGTAAATATAAAAGTGGACATTTAGGTCAACATCCAGAGCAGCTTGAAGAGCGCATTTAAGCATGAAACAGACTGTCACCGTTGGGTGTTGACCTCATTGTTTGTTTATATATAATTTTGATTCGTAATCCTAATTTAATCATTTTTTTAGCTGTTACTGTTGTGTCCATAACTGAAATACCCGGGCTATCAGATCCAAGATGCCTTTTGAAGGATGTATTTTAGCGCTTTATATGGCAGAAATACGCGGTAGCAAACTCGTGCTGTAAGCAGGCTTTAAGATAAAATGACTTCAGACATGAGAATTAAGTCTTTTCCATCTAATTTCATTTCATCTGGTCCACTTCTGACATGATAAATGGCGGTGCAGAATTAATTTCAAATTCACCCTCCGCATCGCGAATGAGTCCGAACTTTTATTGTCGATAACTCCAAAACAGTAGATTTCATCAAAATTTCTTTCTTATTTTCGAATTAAGCATGTACATTTACACCTAAATGGAACTATTCGGGAAATTTTTATTAGAAACTGAGAGCGGGGCTTGAACTGGAAATTACATTTTGAGGTTCCGGTTTGGAATTAGTTCTGTGTCCCGACAAATGTGCCAGATAAATAAGAACAAGGATAAATTATTAATGATTTGGGGTGGGGTCTGTTCGTGAAGTTTCGATTAGTCGAGGCAAGTTGACTTTAAAGGAATTATAGTGGTTGCCCGGGAATCATATTCTGATGCCTTTATTTTATTTTATTTTTTCAGCCAATAGGAAAATAGAATTTGTGATAATTTAATTCTCCACAGGATAACTTTAATGAGGAAACTCTGAAATGCCAAAAATAATCAATTAATCTGAATGAGATAAAAAGAATAAAAACAGAAATGTCCTATGGATTATCTATCAAATTTAAGGAAAGTATTTCTGAACTTTTAAAGTTTCTATCGAGATATTTATTAAAATATAATTTTTTATTGATGAAATCAAAAATGACGACAATGAAGAAAATAGGAAGGGAGAACTTAATAAAAAAAGGTGAAGCGGTCGAAGTATTATGACGCGACTATAACAATCAAGATGAGGACATCGGTTCAAATAAATCAGTGTATAATGATGATTCCTTGTATTTAAACTTCAATCAGCAAAAAAAGATTGGAAATGTTTAATTTAAAATATTGAACGAATTATATTATCACCAATATGCCCTGCAAAATAATCATAAGATAAAATTTATAGTTAACTTATTTATCAGGTTCACTTTTAATGTAAACTTATTGATAAATATGCTTAATTTGTAACCGTAAATATATTATCAGAAAGCATTGTTTTTATAGATGATCAGGTAGTTTTTGTTTGTTATTTTTTTTTATAATGAAAACCGATGGAGTTATTTAATTACAAAAATCATTCATTTAATCACGCAGTATTTTTAAAATGTGCTGAGATTAGTCGAGCTAATTAGAAAAAAAAATCCTCTTTTTTTCCGCTAAGCAACTATGTGCTCCTTTCGGGTTCTTTGATGAGAGTTCATTTCTCACTTACAACTGAACAATGAGTTTGTACTTGAAACTGGCGGCTTTTTTGTTTTACATATATAATATAAAAGGCTCAAACACTAATATTCCATGGTTATAATTTATTTATTACATTGGAATTGTCATGATACAAATTCAAAAAGTATATATATATATATATATATATATATATATATATAAAAATTTATAAATCTTTATAGCAGCGAGCGCGTGTACTTATGCTTTTCTGTGTGTAAAATACATTTACTTTTTTTTATCATATATATAAAATGATAAATGTAAATGTATTTTACACACAGAAACATATGTGTGCGCGTTCGCTGATATAAAGATATATGATCACTTTAACGTTATTAATAGTGGATACTCGTATTTGAATAGACGCTCCGTTTATTTATTAAACATGATATTTATTTATTATCTTCTACTGGCCTGAATGTTTGAGAAATCTTATTAAAGAAAAAATTACGCTCTCTGGTAGAATTCAAACCTGCGTCCGTACATTTAACACACATTTACTGTTATATTCTTTCACGAAATTACTTGTGTGTCGCAGTTTTCATCAGTTTAGACAACTGTTTGTTTTTTTAGTTTTTTTTTAATATGCATGCACATATTGATCTGTGTGAAACTAGAAACGCGTACTTACATATGTCCTGGCGGGCGTTGAAGAAACTTTTTTTTTTACCAAAATTAATTTTATCTTAAAAAAATTTACTCTGCACCTTACTACCTGAATATTATTTTATTTTATTTTTTTATACATGTCCCCTAAATATTTAATGAGTCTGAAAGAGGAGCGTCCTCAACGCTGGGAAATGTTGTGTGTATGTGTTGTATGTGATGGCATATAAGTTCCCATTCCATTTCAGTGTAGAAAATATTTTTTTAAAAAGTTAAATTGTTGAACTGTACAACATAAATGTTACTGTTATTTCGTTCATGTTACCTATAGCCCTGCTGAAAACAAGCTTCTTTGCTATAAATTTAGGTGGAAATTTTTCTCATTTGCCCTTTTTTATACACACACACACACACACACACACATATACCCCTACCAAAATGATAATGAACACCCCTTGTCTAGATGAATGGATTTCTCTGTAACCTTGGAAACGTGAATTATGATTTTTTTTTGCTGTGCCTTTAAAACCCAGTAATTTTAAGTTACTCCAAAATTCGCTTGAGAATGAAATGGAACTAATGTTTGTAATTTAATTACAAAATTAAATTCGTAACTTTTAGCTTCCATTTTTGAAACGTGGTTAGAACTGTGTAGCGGAAAAACCATATTTTAAATCAATTAATTTATAATATTAATGCTCTGTAAATTTACATGGAGCACTTTTTTGTAAAAAATAAAAATATCTATAAGAACACCGGATTATATATCTTACTGTTCTTTCTTTATATATATATATATATATATATATATATATATAACCTCTCAAAAACGAATAAGTGGGCGGTACAAGTGCAAATGATGTATTCAATAAAACACATTCCCGCTTTTGCTTTTAAATTTTAAATGTGTATTTGGAAACAAACTAAACACCAAAAAAGAAATAATAGAAATCTGTGTGTTTAAGATATATAATAATCATGACACCTGCTGTTTTTTCGGTGTAGTGACTTCTATATCTTTACAAATCACTAGAATGCCAGTTATAGACACAATTCAACTAAACAAACTCCAACTTGAGACTATACGATCTGGAGCGGGTTTTAAAAAAATATGATTTTTTAATTTAATTTTTTTTTCCTGTTGGGTGGAGAGAGCTTCTAAAATTCTGGCTTAATTTTTTAACGAATGACTTTATATGGCTTAATGGCCTCACCGAATTTAAATCTGAAATTTACGAAAAATATATATGTATAAAAATTTGCTTTGGAATTAAGCCCCCCCCCTTTTTTATAGCCTTGATGTCTCGGTAGCTATATTTTGAGAAGGAATATTCTAGGAGGAAAACTATTATTCACTTAATAGTACACATGTGATCTATGGGGTCAGTTGGGTGAGATGATATAAGAGTTTAAACTACCATCGCGACCCAGTATTAACATTACTTGTGACACACTCCAATCAAACTTTACGGTGTATAGTGAGATCGCATTTATTTTGATTTTTAATCATTTATGTGGTCATCAAAAGAGTCATTATTTTGATTTGTAATTCTAATTTAATCCTTTATGTTTCATTCTAGTGATTATCAGAGGATTTGAGTGTCAAACATGGATGTTTAGGTGAGTCTTGTATTCAATCGAGGTACAAGACTCAAGGCGGGGGGTGATTTTAAAGCTCTTTTAAATGAGACATAAAATATACGGTAGTGTTGTGGATTGCGTCTCATATTGAGAAGTCACAAAACCAAGTTCGAATTCCAGTCAAGTTCATTACATTCACTTACGTGGTAATACCCTTGGGCAAGGTATGAATCCAACTCTTCTCTCCCCAGCTATGGATAAATAGTGGGACAAACTAGGTCCTATAGCCTTAGGTGGCAACCGATCTAGGAGGATAGCTCTGAATTCACAACTATATGTAGCCCTGACAAAGCCTATTCTATGCAGCTAAGTAAAGGGTCGTTCGCATAGACTCGATGATTACAACTACAATCGATATATATATATATATATATATATATATATATAATAATATTTTTTTAAAAGCCGCCCTATCAGGCGGCATTTAAGCTAGTTCCTGCGGAGGACTCTTGATAGGTCCTTCATCGCAACAGGTAGGGAGGAGTAGATGCGATAGGCAACAATATAAACTACAGAACTCGAAATGTATCGTTGCATTTAAGTATTGTATTAATATTTAAGCTTACTTTTTAAAAGTTCAACGATAATTCTTCTGTCGCGACTTAATTTAAAGACAAATTAATATATGTAGATCCTTACCTTCCATACAAACAATTATTTTTATTTAATGGGTGACTTTCGCTGGATTTCGCAATTAATCTCCATTATTCCTTAATTTATTCCCAAGTTATAAGAATTGTTATCGTACAAAAAATTCGTCGCAAAAAAAAAAACACGTAAAAAAATAGCCGAAAACAATCGTAATGAAAACTTTGGAATCCAAAATTTCGAGATTGTTGGTCTGGATCCAGCCCAAAATGTTTTTAATTTGCTCACGGAGTTAGCCTAATTCCAAAATGGTATATGTTGTGCTACGGCCTATAAGAGTAAAGTTGAAAACCCGGCCAATTTTATTTTTAAACACTTTATTTGGGAACATTATTTTTTTTTCATTTGAACATGAGCTATTGAAAGTAAGAGAGTCGTGTCCCTTTAATTGTTTTTATCAGTAAACGCCAAGATGATGGAATCCGAAAAAAAACAGACACGCTGTAATGAAAACTTGGGAATCCCAAATTTCAGGATTGCGGATCCTAATCGGACCCGGAATGTTTTTAATTTGCTCACGGAGTCAGCCTGATTCCAAAATAGTATATGTTGGGCTACGGCCTCTAAGAGTAAAGGTGGAAAAGTGTGACACACTGATATTCAGATTTATTATATATGTATGTGTGTGTGTGTGTGAGAGAGAGATAGTCATTAGTGTTTAATTATTGTGTTGATTCATTTTATTTTAAGCTATTGGTTGGAGAAAATCTATGAAGAAAAGTTAAAGAATACCCATAAAAATGAAAATGGTCAGTATTATGTGTATTATTTATATCGACGTCATTTCGAAATGTCGTTATTTATTTATTAAATAAATATAATTTTGGCGAACGTGAAACATTTTTTAATGAACCATTTAACAGATGGTGTTTAAATTTTTGTTTTTAATCATTTCACCTTTTAAGCAAGGCGATAATGCCACTCGGACGCAGCGGGTTCCAAGTGAGAGACAGTGAATGAGAAGACTTTAGTGAAATGAAAGAATAATAAAGGAAGAGGATTCAGGAAAACAGAAGATGGCGATTGACATTGCATTTAAATTTTTGAAGATCATAGGTAGTAGGGAAGCAAGGAAATGGAAGGGAGTCCCATGAGCGAGAAAAGAAACTGTTAGAATAGAAGAAACGGTTGCATCTAATTCGTTCAACAGTAAAACGGTGAGAACTAGTTTCCAATCTGCAAGCAGATTTAAATTAATGCAGTCGAAGCACTAAGGAGAACAGCTCATCGGAACAGTTGTTATGAAAATATTTGTCGAAAAAGACAAAAGGAAGCCATGTCACAATGGTGAGAAAGTAACTGAAGTTGGGATGTCATGTCAGGATTGATTACATTATAAACCTTTCTTTGAATTTTGTCAAGAATCTCGAGATATAAAGTAGGAGCACCAGACCAGATATGGCAGAAGAGTTCAACGCACGCAGGAATGGTAGATTTATAAATGTGCAATAAGTATTCTGACGAGAAAAATTTGTCTGACACGGCACAATAAACCGACATTCCTAGCAGTAGACTTAGCAATTGATTCACTATAATCACTCCAAATCCTGTCAATAGAAACCGTGTGCCCAATAAGACGCAAAGAGTTGTTCTCCTGGAAGTTAGCATCATCCATACATGCAGCAAAGGTTCTCTGTGGTGATTAAATGAAAACAATTAAAATTTACAAGCCATTCCTTACCCGAGAAAATCACTGATTGGCTTTCTTTTCTTTTTCTTTTAGTATTTTTTTTATTTTACTCAGTTTGCTTGTGATATAAAATATTTCTGAGTACTTATGACCCTATTACGATAGTTAATAATAAGTCAGTCTCGTGGACCGACCTCTAATGTCGGGAGTTCGAACCTAACCTGTGTTCAACTGCTGTTGTGAGAAACAAAACTGAACTTAGTGATTCTGCATATAAACTATATCCATGTCTATTTATATACGTATGTGAATATCTTAATCTGTTCATTAACTATCTGCACTTTAGAATAAGTTGTTTTTTTTATCATTATTTTTGTGACTGATTAGGAATAGATTATAGGATTGTTAACCAATACTAAAAAAGGAATAATTATTCTTGGCTCTGTATAAATATTTCCGTTGCTAATTTAACATTTCTTTTTCTCTCTTTCTCTTGCAAACGAGAGCGTGAAAATAATAGGATTCATGTATAAAATGTTAATCCGTTAACAGAGATGTCAGCAGGAATTTTTGCAGACGATTTCGCAATTTTCCCAATGAATATCATGAAGGATAATGAGAATAAAAATTCACTGTTTTGTTTTTATTTATTTTAATTTTTATTTATTTTAATTTTTATTTATTTTAATTTTTATTTATGTTTATTTTGTTTATTTTTTTTTTATCCTTTGTTGGATTTAAAAAATAAAAAGTAAAAACTGTCGATCTTATTCCTAAAAAAAAAAAAAACCCCAAAAGAGATAAATCGAAATTTTACGACGTTCAAGATTTTGTGGGGCTTTTTACCGCCTATTATTTGGATATTTTTTGTGAAAAGAATAAATTTATTTTAGTGCCTAGAAAGACGGTGATAAAGGAATGAGTTCATTTACACTTCAGGCACACACACACACACACATACATATATATATATATATATACATATACACACATATATATATATATATATATATATATATATATATATATAATATATGTGTGTGTGTGGTAGAAAATGATATGTACATTTTAATATACCAGAGCAATCTCAGGAAAATCACAAAGTGGAAAGAATTTTTCAACTTCCTTATATATAAATATAATTTAAAAATATGTATTAATTTTCCTTATAATATTCTACATTTTGTATATTGATATATATACCAATGCGTATAAATTTCTACAAAATGTAGAATAGGATTTTATAAGCTACTCGGTTATAAGCAGTTACATTTAAATTTGACTAACTCTTAAGCAACTCTCCACTGACGTCAATGTGGCTTTAAGCAACTACAAAAAAAAAAAAATTAAAATGAAATAAAATGAGTTACTAAATACATTATTTCGTACTGTATTCGAGAATTCTATCAATTCTATTCGTTTCATTGCATGTCTTTCATTTCTATGAGACCTAAGCAAAAAATCAAATGAAGTAGGCCTCCTAACTAATTAGTATGCAAAAATTAAACAGGC
>CAHIKZ030000786.1:182500-190000 GCA_903632075.3 Acanthosepion pharaonis | reverse complement strand
GGGACCAGAGAAAATCTGTGTTAATATATATATAAATTAGACCAAACCCGGATATAAGAGAAACCCGGATATAAGAGACTTCTTCTCCGGTCCCGACAACTCTCTTATATCCGGGTTACACTGTATATATGTTTATATAAACACCTACACATAGTGTTATATAGGAACCACTTGTATTGTTTGAGTTGTATTAACAGGACCGTCTAGCTGAAACTGAGGCAATTCTAATGTCCCCTAATATATGAACTTTATATTAATATTTTATCGGCTTTTGGGTGTGTATAGGTCCCGAGTGCCTACCCCTGTCATCTACCACAATTTCTTGTTAAGCCTGTCTGTTCCTATCGAGTTGACCAAAGGTTTCTTCGCTGTATTAACACAGTCCTTTAGTGATTTACGATGCTAACTTGATAGAATAAAATAGTCAATATGTAGTTTTGTCTTCTGCTATATTTCAAGCAATTTCATAATTCCATTCTTGCGAAACTTCCCACCAAAAAAAAAAAAAGCCCAAAAAACCTGCCAAATAGACTTTAATTTATTTGAACTATTGATAGTCAAGATATTATGGACACAACGTACTCTCTGTTCATCTTCAGGTATCTATTCTTTTGGCTGATATCTGTTAACTATTCTGTCCCTGTGATGCCAGTTCTTGTTCTTTCCTATTGAATAAGTGTAAATAGTTTCACTACCTGATCCAGGGGTTGAACTCATAACTAAGAGATGAGAGCAATGCGTCTTTAACCAACGCCCATAGCCACTATGCCTCATCTAAAAAATGAAAGGCAAATAAACTGCTCTTAGTGCAGTTTTATATGGAACTTAATTTTTTATTTATAAAGACCACAATAAATGGTAATTTAAAGTTTCAGTCTATGGTGAATATGGCGAATGAATGAAAAATTGCAAACAATCTCTAACGATTTTTACCTGGTCACCAAAGAAACATGCAATCTAGCGTTATTCCGATGTCCTTTCTCTTTAAGGCTGATGCTTCTCATCAATTGCTGCCTTGAATTAAGCTAATTGGGGGGCAGTATTCGTTCGAATCGATAGTTTGGATTTTCGGAAGGAGAACATAGCAAAAGATTCTCTTCCAATCACAGCATATGCAGAGTCTCATTTTTGTAGGTAAACCGGCCTTTGATACGGGTGTGGCTTATTTCACCTGCTTCATGATTTCCTGGGTTTCACGTTATTCTAAACTGCCCACTTTTCGTTACTTGTCATATTTTTTTTTTTTTAAATGTTAAAGTAGCGAATCGCACACAGAAACAGTCTAGTAGACATTTCCCTCCCTGCTCAACTGATGTGGAAGCCACTCATCAAAGTGACTAACAACCAAATTAGTGCAATTTTCTTTTTGTTTTTTACTTATGTGGAAGACATATATGAAAGTGATTAATGTAACTAAGCTGATGCAAATGATTTTCCACGCTTGATTTAGATATTTTGAATATGTTGGCTATCATGTGTGTTGTATAGTGAGTGTTCATATTTCTTAATTAATATATTGGTTTAATATTTTATCAACTTCAGCTGGTCTATCCGACAGTGGAGCACGAAACTTCACAAACCATTTTTGACATGTTCGATCATTCACAGTGCCTTCTCCTTGAACTGCACAAATATTTTTTTTTTAGTTTGAGTTGCATTTTTACCTTCCTTGAAATAAAAGAATAATAACATTACACACCAAAAATAACTAAAAATATATCAATTTTGCCAAATTCATTTAGAATAGAAAGCATCACAGTTAACAAAATGATGTTTTTCAACATATCTGCAATGTTACATAGGGATTGCAAAATCGTTTTTGTAGCTTCCCCACAACATGTTCAGGAAGATATAAGAATCATCATCAGAACTAGAGATTCTCAATTAAAAAATACGAAAATCAATTTTATACTTTTAATAATACATATTGTTAAATGAAGAAAAAGTATTCTCATGTTATATGACCAGTACGAATGTTTTGCAAAGTTACGATAACGTTGTGACAACGTTGGGGATGAGCGGTTAGTTTGGGGTCATGGAAATAGTTGGTCGCAGCCTTACAGTAAATGTCGCCAAAAACGTCACTTATCCCCAACTAAAAAACAACGTATCTGTAACATTGCAATAACGTTCCGTGTTAGCTTGGATGACAGATGTCATCATACAATAAAAAAAATAATTAACAAACAATGAAAGTAGCTAAAATTAAACTTTCTTCGTGCTAAACGACAAAAAAACGAAAGACCATTTTTTACTTTTTTTTTTTTTTTTTTTTTAGAGAGAGAGAGAGAAAAAAAATGTCATTCTGTTGGAGATCACTGGTAATTAGAAAAAACGATTGCACAACTAGGACTATCAGTTATCTCCAACTGAATTGCATGTTTTATCGCATAGGTTAGAGAGTATTTTTTGCTTGCATTCCATTAGTAGTATCACTAGAACGAGAATTTATTTTTTCTGTTTTCAAGTATTGTAGGCCAAAATCATTTTTCCCCAGCGTTCTTCTTCATATATAAATCATCATTATCTCTCTCAAATTCGGAAATTCTTATTTTTTTATTAAATCTCTTTAAAATTTAAAAGAAAATCATCATCGTCAAAAAAAAAAAAAAAAACAGAAAAAAAGAAAATTGATACTACGGTTGCACTGGAGTTTGTGAAGACACTGGGAGAAAACAGGAGATATGATTGACTTGTTGTCGCTTAGTCTTCAGCACTAACCACCAGAAATTTGATGTACAGATTCAACAAATACATGAATAAGAAGAAATATTTCTAATTTTTTTATTTCTGCATTCTTTCCTTTTTCGCTTTGCAATTTGACGATTTCTATTCTAGAGGCTGGTTAGAAAACTGCATCTCTTGAATCTGCAGTATGGCTCTGTCGTAAATCTTTTTGCACTTTTAGCTCAAGTTTCTTTCCAGAATATGCACCGTGCCATGCACTACGTACAATCTTGTAGTTGCAGCAGCAACAATGCCAATAACGTGACACTCTTGCTTGATTGACACCACGACTGTATAATAATCTCTGCTTTCTTTCTCTCTCACTTATCCGCCTTTTTTTTTAATATTCTTTTCTTTGTTTTCTTCTCTTCAGTTCGTTTTCTTCTCTTCGTTTTCTTCTCTTTTCATCGTCTTTTTTCTTCGTCTTCTCTTTTTCTTTTCTTCCCTTCGTTCTATTCTTCTCTCCTCTTCGTTTCGATATCTTCGTTTTCTTTTCCTTTTCTTCTCTTCATTTTTTCGTTTTCTTCTCTTTTCTTTTCCTTTTCTTCTCTTTTCGTTTCCTTTTCTTCTCTTTTCTTTTCCTTTTCTTCTCTTTTCTTTTCCTTTTCTTCTCTTTTCTCTCTCGACAAAATAATGTTAATACTAATAGATTTTAAGTTCTCATTCAAACCGACTTGAAAAATTGTCCCGTTCCTTTCATTCAAGAAATCGACTAAGAAACATTCAAATATAATTCACTGGAATGGCTTTTTCAGTATTTCATTTCATTCTTAGGCTTACCATTTTCTCGTTAAAATAAAATCTAATCCTTAAAATTAAAAAAGACGAAACCAAACCCATATATTTTTTACGCTATTCATTCATTGAAAAATTGTTCGCGATCTTTTTTCTTTCTTCTTCTTCTTCTTCTTAACTTTAAACTTTGTTAAAACTAAAATAATTCAGATGTTCTCTAACCTTTCTTTGTCCCTTTTTTTTCTCTTTTATTAACATCTCTTCAGGTAAACGACCGAAATTATTAAAAGCAGATGAGAAAGCGTACAATAGTAATAGTAGGTAAAATAGAAAAGATAGGTGTGTGTAGTAGATAAAACGTCAGCTGCAAGGTAAATCTGTCTAAACGAAGGGTGGCTGAAAAGTTATCGGACATCGACCGATAAACACAAAAAAAATCATTTGGTCAGATTTTGGAAAGTCAGTCGGTTCGAGAACTTTTTAGCATCCTATGAAAACGGAACGTTTTATTTTATTCTTTATTATATACTTTTTTATTTTCTTTGTTTCAAATCTGTACCTAGATTTAATTGTAATTTAACTAAAAATGTGTCAAAAAATAAACAAAAAAAAAAGGAAAAAAATGTAATGACAGATTTTAAGCCCGAAAATAATTTTGTTTGTCCTTAAAGCGTTCCTTCTGTTTAAAATGTGAAATTCTTTTACACTTGTCTTAAATTTTATAACCGATTAAGAATTGCTATTTTTAAAAATTTCAGTACGTACTTTAACTCAGTTTATACTTACACGCATAATTTTGTTAAGATTGGAGTAAAAGAAATATTGGCATTTTTTAAAAATGTAATCGTGTGTAAAATTCAATTCGAAGGGGAAAAAAACTGCTTTGCGATTTAATGTTTTTAAGTATAACGCCATTAACGATTTTAAGAAAGAGATTTTTAGTCTAATTAATAATTCAACTTTACATCCAGGATTATATACCCTGAAATGGAAGTGTATGAGAAGATCGACATCGGTCTGTCTCTCTCCATATATATATATATATATATATATATATATATATATATATATATATATATATATATTGTAACCCGGATATAAGAGAGTTGTCGGGACCGGAGAAGAAGTCTCTTATATCCGGGTTTGGTCTATTTTGTTTGTTAACACAGGCTCTAATTTGGGACCAGAGAAAATCTCTCTTATATCCGGGTTTCTCTCTCTCTCTCTCTATATATATATATATATATATATATAGAGAGAGAGAGAGAGATTGATGTCGATCTTCTTAAGCTTCATCAAATCTGACAGACAAGGTGCTTTAACTTTTTTTATATAATTTCTCATATGATCTTATATTTTTTTCTTTTCCCTAGATAAATTATACATAAACTGTTCAAACATTTTAGTTTTTCGAGCGCATTCGGTACCTTTCTTTAGCCATTCTCAAGAATGAATTATACTTACTGTTTTAACTGGGAATAGATTCTTGTATGTATGTATTGTATTTGGAATGTTTTATTTTCAAGACACAGTCAACATATTGTGTCCATGTTCATAGTTATATAATCAGTGCCGGATTTACCTATATGTTTAGCAGGCTGAAGACTAAATCTAGGAGGCCTCCAGCCAAGGTGTAAAACATTTTTGACACTGTCATCGGCCCTTCTTACACATGCTGTCATCACAACTCACTAAACAACCCTTCAGTAATTTTAAACACCCGTGATCACACTCGGCTTTCTTTACTCAAACAAAATGTTTTATTTTTTAACACTTTTCCATTTTTCCTCTCGTGAGAATCGGGGATTTGGAGTGGGTTCACAAGTGGAATAGCTTAGGGCCTCTCTTCATCTAAACCCAGCCCTGATTTTATATATATATATATATATATATATATATATATATATATATATATATATATAGTTGACGTTTTTGTAATTATAGTGTTCAATATCATAAGGTAGAAAATTAATATGAAATAGAATTACCCTAAGTTTTAGCGGGTGGACTTGATTGTAAAAATTGAATCTATTATTAATTCTATTTCTTATGTGCGTGTGTGCATGCCCGAGTCTGAATTTAAATCTGTAGACTGGTGCTTTCTTATTATCATTAATTATTTACAATAATAATTATTTATTACTGTTGAATTTTATCAGCATTTAATTTTGTTAAATTTTCACTGTATAATGCTCGACAAATTGATGTGATTAGTGATTGAAAGGTAGGTATATGTGAATGTTTTAATTTTTTTCAATTCATCAATCATGCTACGGACTTATTATCTGTATGTTTGGTATCTCTCTCTCTCTCTCTCTCTCACTCTCACTCACACACACACACACGTGTGTGTGTATAAGAAGAGAATATATATGTAAAAAAAAAACAAACTAAAAAGTATTGTAATGAGTTTTTCGTTTTTAAATTTATTGTCGTCTCGTCTTAAAATTTAAACGAAATAATAATGCTTCCATAATAAAAGACTTTTTGAAAGCTCAATTCATAAACAAAAAAACGTATTATTAGATTTTTTAAAACTGAAGAAAAAGTCACGAATAAATAAAAGAAACGCTGTTTAAAATAAATTGATTTTTAAAAAAAAAAATATCATTTTTAGTTTGCTTCATTGCGAGAAAAATTGTAATTCCTGAGCAAAATTATTTTAGTTATATTTATTTTTCTCTTATAATTTACTGTTGCAAATCATCAAATTCTTAACAAAAGGAAGTGAATATTTAATGAATTAAAATCTCTTTCTTTTCATAAAGACGATAAAAAATTAGAAAAAAAAACTAGTCTTGAAATAAATTAACTGTGATACGTAAAAATGGAGGTTTCGTGATTTTTTTCCTTTAAAAAAAAAACAAAAAAAATTGTCAGTTTTTAAGACAGTATCTCAGTTATATACATTTCCATTCATTCTGCATGTATATCTTTAAAAAAAAAATCTGTTCATATCTATCTATCTATCTATCCGAGTCATATCGATCTTATTCTGTTCTTAGCTATCATCAATTCATATCTGAATTTATTTGTTTCTACCTACCCACGTATCTAAAATCTGTTAATAATATCTATCTCATTAATGTATTTCTCTGTATTAATTCATGTCTAGCTGCCAATCTTATTAAAATAGAAAGGAAAAGGCCGTTACTTATGCCGATTTTCAAGGTAGGTAGCCCCTCCCCATTTAAAAGATTGGCGTAGAGCGTACCCCCCACTCACTTGTGTCAGACGAAGCAACTAAGCCGGTTAAATAACTGTATCATCTGTTCATCTGTCTGAAGCCAGAATAGTGAATGTTGATTTTTTTTTTTTTTTAGACAGTCGCTCTCCACCTGGATAGTAGGCGCAAAAGAATATTCCTATCCCTTTTTTAGTTTTTAGCAGTCAAAGACGTTCTCGTAATTAAAATCTGCATTATACAAATACATTTTTGGTATTTATCTGAATTTGTTCATATCATTTAAATCATCATTATTATTTCTTTATATCCCCTCCCCGTCCTCAGATAAGCTCTTGAAATCCATGAAAAAGATCAATTTTTCAGTACGACCCCCATATTCCCAGTTACCCGGGCACACGCCTCTTGACAGTTAAAAAAAAAAAAAAGAAGAAAAAGAAAAGATTTTACGAGAAAATAAAATGCTTTTTGTTATGGGCTGACTTAGCTGATTGCCACTTGGCCGACCTACTCTCGACATGGACGATAAAAATAATGGCTATTATTTAAATCTTGTAGCAAAATAATGAAGAATAATCGAAAATAATTCACAATTGATGAATTGAACAGATTTATAATAAATGAGATGCCGCCTTTCTAATTTTACGAACTGACGTAATTGATGACATCACAGCTGACGTCATAAAACAACGTTGCCAAGCTGCTCCGTTGATGAAAAGATGAAATGTTCTTGAATAAATTTCAAGCAACAGTTTCTTTTTCGTTGCAAATCAACATTTTCTTTTATTTTGTGTTGTTTTATTGTTTAATATCTCTATCCAATGATTAATGAATGATCTTTTAATTGACTATTA
>CAHIKZ030000786.1:125000-177500 GCA_903632075.3 Acanthosepion pharaonis | reverse complement strand
AAACTTAAATACTGCTGACGAGTTTTGAAACATGGTAATTTCTGTGTCGCGATGGAATCATATTTTTTAATAAATAAATTATGATAATATATCAATCATAAGAAATGGATTAAATCTGACAAATATTTAATATATTTTCTGTTTATACGTTAATTTTTTTATGGATACTTATTTAAGTAAATGCTCTGTTTTTTTAATTAAACATTATTAATTACATTTACTGGCATGAATGATCAAGACATTTTGTAGAAAATATGCATTCTCCAGCCGGGATTGAACCTGCATCCTATGAGGAACCACCATTAACTATGGTGTGATATAAACATTCAGCCACAGAGAAATTCCAGTTAACTAAAGTTCGAATTAATGCTTTTAAACACACACTTTCGCTGATCTTTATCAAACTATCATATCTGCTCTCTATTCGTATCCTAATGTAAACAATGACACTAGGAAATTGATTAAATTCAACAAATACAAATTTTTTGAACATCCAGGCTTGTAAATGTAATTAATACTATTTGATTAGAGAACAGAGCATTTACTGAAATAGGTTTATCTATAAAAAAAAATAATGTATAAACAGAAAATATAAAAAATATGAAATATATGGAAAACAGTACTTAAATGTTACTGTTGCCTGCAACTGAAAGTTTCATGTGGATGCAAAGGTGGTAATGTTACACTCACACAATCCTCAGGTAGTAAAAAAGTAATATAATACTCATAAAAGAAGAGTCATCCCGCAGCTTATATTATTTAATAAATAATATTTAAATTTCGTCACAGACAACAATGACATTTAAGTACTGTTTTTCATATATTTTATCTTTGCTTTGATTTTGTATGTATTTTAATACCTTACATTGAGCACTGTATCTGGAGTGTCTGCAAATTTTTCTTTTTATATAATACTAGCTTAAAAGCCACACTTCACACTAATTGGGCCTCTGACTCAAAACTGAAGTGACCTCTGGTCCAGCCTCAAAAACAGCAATGGTAATTTTGAAGAAATAACTTTGAATTGCTCAATTCACTCCATGGAAATTCACAGCTATAAGTTTAGTTCTAGCCAAAAGACCAATTTGGGTGGAAACTTCAATGTAGGCCAAAATTCAAATTCAGGCCAAGAAATGATTTCTTCAAATCCCAAACTCTGTGAAACTTCAAAACCTCATGTCACAAAACTTCTCACTTGAGCTCTGATTCCTTGGCATTTTGAAGAAACCAAATTTTTGGATATATTTTGAACTGGATTTAAAACAAAAATAGTGTAATAGTATAATATTAACATATTAATAATAATTAATATCACAGTTATTATCACTACCAGCATAATCACAATCATCAACAACACACAAGCAGTTAGTGTTGAAAATACAAGCAGCAGCATCATCACCATACCCACAAACTGAACCCAGCTTAACCAAAGAGCCAGACCAATAGGAGTGTATGTGTGCATCTACATGTGTGTATCTGTGTGTGAGGAAGTGTAAGTTTCTCTGATCACACTGGTGGTAGATCTAAAAAGCGTCGAGAACACTTCTATCCG
Source organism: Acanthosepion pharaonis (assembly GCA_903632075.3). Classification (NCBI taxonomy): domain Eukaryota; kingdom Metazoa; phylum Mollusca; class Cephalopoda; order Sepiida; family Sepiidae; genus Acanthosepion; species Acanthosepion pharaonis. Next base: position 175,948 of record CAHIKZ030000786.1, on the reverse strand, counting down.
CACCTTGTTGAAAGGAATATTGCTACATGTATAAAAGCTATGGTCTTGATACTGAAATAGAATTACAACTGTGTATGTATGTTGCCTGAATGCATTGATATATATATATATATATATATATATATATATATATATATATATATATATATATGAAAAAAAATTTTGAAAAAACAAACAAAAATCCTTAAATGCAATTATGTTGTTTTAAAAATGAATGAAATGTCGACGTCTGACGTTTGGTTTAATAAACCTTCTTCAGGACAATATTCATTAAAATACAATTCAGTTCAATTTGACAAAGACGATGGACATAAAAAACAAGTCTTATCCAAAACAGATAACTGAAAATTTTTAAAATGATCAGCTTTCCGTTTAGCATGGTCACGTTGTCGTCACATGGGCGACGCTTTCAAAACGTATTCCTAAAAAATTTTTGATTATTTTGAATGAAAAAGAAAATGAAAAGAATTCTATTAGGATCTAAAATTTTTATGTGTATGCTTGTCGAGCATTAATCTCGTTAAAAAAGGGGAAATATTAAAGAAACCAGGTCTAGTATTCACCGTGCGTGAGATGGATATTATACCTGCTTCATAAATCCTCCTGAGATTTTTATTATGAAAATATTTTAATACCTTCACGGAATTGAAATCGAAATTATGATCTGCTTTAGTTGTGTGTACAACTAAAGCATTGTTAAAATTTCCGAGGCGAATATCTCGTTTATGTTCGAAAACACGAGATTTTACGGACCTACATGTTTCACCCACATATTTTAGGTCACAGTTTTTGCATGATATTTTTTTGCCTCTGATAATATTTCGTTTGGTCGCATCTTTCTACCAAATAACCATTTGACCGAACGTATCTCTCATAATCTAAATGCGTTAAAAATTAGAACTACTATATTACCTACTAGAACTATCCGTAGTTTATTAAATAGCACCAGCAGACAACATATTACATCCGATGCTTGCATCTATCAAATATCATGCAAAAACTATATATATATATGTGTGTGTGTGCCTAGTCTCAGATTGTTTATATGGATGTGTTTTTGTGAACCAAAATGCATACACCTGTATGTATGTGTGTCTATGCATATGAGTGTCACCCCCAAAAAAACACTGAAGAAGATTCCCCTCCCAACACCAAACAACATCAAACAAGGATAAATAGATCCAATTTTAAAAAATATATTAGTTTGTCTGATGATCGCAAAAGCATGAAACCCAGGGTCACAAACTCATATCAATATAACTGAATATGTTATCTCTATCACTGATATTGAGCGCTTTCCAATAAGTCAATCAGTTGTGTGCCATGCATGATACTTCGCATAAGCAATTCTGTATCTTTCAATACATGACTGACAAGGCAGATTTTTTTTTCCTGCAGTAAGTTGCCATTTCTTTCCACAGTAGACCAGTTGCCATCCAAAGCTGTAGAACCCAGTCTGTCCTACTATTTATCCATAGCTGGGGTGGTGGGAAGAAGAGGGTTCATACCTTTCCCAAGGGTATTAGCACGTAAGTGAATGTAATGGATTCTAATGGAATTCAAACTTGGCTTTCCAATTCCTAAATCTGAGCGGCTAAGTACTGCACACACACACACACACACATATATATTGTTGGATTGATGTGAGTTTGTGACCCTGGGTTTCACGCTTTTGCGATCGTCAGACAAACTGATTAATTTTTAAAAAATTTTGGATTTATGTAGATTGCGTGTATTGGTGTTATTATGGGAGTTGTGAGAATCATCATTAGGATGTCATCATGCTAGCGCAAACATAGATGCATATATATATATATATATATAACCCTTGGTAAAATTATAGAATTAGCACACTTAGAGGATGATTACTTAGGTTTTTTTTTTTATTTAGCAGATAAAACAAACATTTTTTATTTAATAGCTGGGCATCCTGGCTTTATAAAATATACTTTAAACAAATTTGATTAAATTATTTAAATTAATTGTGTAATTTTTCTCTAATCCATTCTGTGGAAAAATATTGCAATTTGCATTCCAAAAACAAGTACCAGAAGGATCCTAGACATGCAAATTGGTCTAGCGTTAAGAGTTCTTGCACACCTCAATAAGCAGTTAGGTATACCAAATTGAAAGGAAACATGCAATAGAAAGGATCATAAAATTCATTCAAGAAGGCAATTCACAATGTTTGATTGGTTGGTTTTGTTTAGTGGTATATCAACCTCTATGGGTTATTAAATGCCAAAACCAAAATATTTTGAACATAACTTTATGGTTTCAACTAAATATATTATAAACTTTATTGTATGCCTTCAACTACAAATAAAATTTATTGCTGGTCATTTTGCTTTAAAATGTATTGTTGGTCATTTTACTATAAATATGTATTGTTGGTAATTTTTTTATATAAAAATGTTTGTATTTTTATTTTAAAAAAAAATGTATTTTTATACTTTCATAGTGTTTTATTTTTGTTCAGAGGGGGAGGGTCACTGTTTGCCCATAGCTAGTACCCTAACAGATGCTAGTACCCCAGTCCACAGTGAACCATGGTGAAAGACAGTTATTCCATGTCATTTGTGTCTAAAATTTGGTGCAAATATAAAAGAAATGGAAAGATTATAAAAAAAGGAAAACAAATAGATAAACCCTGAAAGATTAAAATGTCAGGAGAGAAAAATAAAAGCAATATTCTTTGAAAATGTATGACAAAAAAAAAAAAGAAAAAAACAAATGGATTGAAACAGAAGTCAGTGTTTGTGAGACAATTGTAAGATATCAGCTGAATGAAATGAGATTTACATACAAAAAAGCCAAACAAAAACCAGCAGTTATACAGAGAAGAAAATGAGGTAAATATTATACAGAGAAGAAAATGAGGTAAATGTAGGCTAAAGAGAAACAATCATGTATGTGGATGATTGGCTGAAAGTGATATTCACTGATGAATCAAGAATCTGCATTGGCCAAAGTGATGCTGCTAGAAGTTTTGTCTAGTACTACTGAAATGAAACATATAGAAATGACTGCCTGAAGAAAACGAGTAAATTTCCAAAGTCATTCATGATGTGGGGTTGTATATCATTTGAATGACCAGGGGAGATGGTAGTCATTACCTCAACAATCAATAAACATATGTACATTGAAATCCTGAATAATTTTCTTATTCCAGGAATAGAGGATTGGTTTGATGATGATTAAGTAATTTTTCAAGATGATAATGCATCTGAAGAACTTATATTGGCAGCAAACCACTTGCATATGGATAGAAAATGAGTTCAGTAAATATACAAAAACAAAAAGGAGTGTAAGATGAGGATGTGTCTTCTCACAGGATTTATTCAACCAATACACCAAGGCGATTCTAAGAGAACTAGAAGTCCTACCAGTATTCATCATTGGTGGTCAAAATCTTAGCGATATAAGATATACAGATGACACAGCGTCGAAAGCAAACACAGAAAGAAAACTACAAACACTCCTGCAGAAAGTAGTGGAGGAAAGCAAGAGGAAAAGATTAAACATCAACTGCAAGAAGACAGAATGCATGGTTGTTAGAAAAAAAGGATGAACCCAAAATGTGTATTGCAAATTGGAGATATCAAAATCAAACAAGTTCAGAGGAGTTTAAATAACTGGGAAGTGTTTTAGCAGAGTACAGAATGTGTGGCACTACATTTCAAAGGCTCATTGGGATAGCCAAAGATGAATTCAAAAAGCTAAGCAGAGTATCAAGAAATAGAAAAATTTTGCTAGAAACAAGAAAAAGAGTATTAAACTGTTATGTGATATGTCCTTCTGTATTGCAGTGAGTGCTGGACAGTTTCCTCAATGAAAAAGAGACTTGAAGCAACAGAAATGTGGTTCTCAGGAAACATGCTAAAGATACCATAGACTGTACATGTGAGCAACAACAAAGTTTTAGAAAAAATAGAAACAAAAAGGAAACTTATACTTAACACCAGGAAAAGACAGTTGAGGTTTCTAGTGTGCATAATGAGGAGGGAGGGCTTGAAAAATGAGAAACTCACAGGAGAGATTGAAGGCAAGAGTGGCAGAGGAAAACAGCACTTGAGGAAATGGATGACAGAACAGGGTTTAGGAGAAATAATTCATTAAGAGCTACAAAGGACAGGAAGTTGTGGAGAGCCATGACCGCCTATATCATGAGGGGATATCACACATAAAGAAGAATAATGTATCATGTCACAGAGCAAAGAGAATTAAAGCTTTTCTTTTGGAAAAGTGTATAAAATCTATGACTTGGCCAGCAAACAGTCCAGATCTAAATCCAAGTGTAGATCTGTGGTGAGAATTAAAAAAAAAAAAAAAGTGGTCCATTAGAATGCTTCATCCGTCAAAGAAGATCTACGAACTAGCATTTGGGAAAGTTGGAATCACTTTGATAAAGTAATTGCTTTGAACATCTATCGGGGCTCAAGCTCTCCCCAGACCTTGAGTGGAACTATCTGATCTATTGCTAAACATGCTGGAAAAACAGTTGGTTCATTGTACTGCTCCAGTAAGAAATATGGTCCAAGCTTTCAAGTTTTTCTTAAGCTTGGACCATTTTTTTTTTTTTTTAAACTTTTCTTCCAAAATGAATCTCAAACAATTTCTGATGGAATTTCCTTCTTGTCTGAGAAGGATTATTTGTAATTTGGAAAAGTCAGTTAGTAACATTAATTGACACAATATTTCTGTTGTCTTCAATAATATTTGCCTTAAAGAACATTTGCTGCCAAAATATACAGAATTGTAACAATAATAAACAAGACAAGGACACAAATTCTAGTAACTGAGTTTTTATAATTCAGCCTTTATTTGCTCTTTTGTACATTTTTTTCTATTAGTTTGTTTTGGCCAGTTGTTTTTATAATAAACCTTGATAAATTATTAATGCTTTACTATCATTTCTGGGTATTAAGGTTTTGGGTGTTTTGTTTTATTATTTAATCAAAGTAAGTTGCTCTGCGTAGAGAAAAAGGGTTTCTGTATCATAGATGTTTTTGGTTTTCATATGAATTAATGAACACGGTTAGCAGACATACTAATTTATGAAGTGATTAATGAAATATAAGGCCTAAAAATAAAATATTATGAAACCTAAAGATCAAAGTAATAGACAGAGGAAAAGAAATACATACATTGGATAAGAAGGAAGTGAAGTTGAGATGAAATCAAATTTCTTATCGAAGGATCTATTTGGAGCACCTTTAATGACTTTTTAACAGGATGGATTGCTCATCATGAGATACCTACAGATGATAATGAGCATGTCCCCATTAATATCTATACAGTAGTAAATACTGTATGTTGGTCTGCAGTTGGAGATTCATTGTGGAATTCACTTGACTCACTTCTAGCAGTTGACTACTACTTCGATGTGCCGCTGGCAAATCTTGTGTTGTTTTTGTCCTAAGTATTATCGTTCATTACCAACCTTTGTTTGATTATTCTATTCAGTAATCTTCCTTAGTTTATTACAATATATATAACTGTGTATTAGGGCAGCAATCAAAGTAAAAATAAAATTGTCCTTGATAATAGCTAAAAGAATAGCCAAAAGTACTTGGAAATACAAAACATTCAGACAATTTCTATATAATTTATGTCCAGAAAAGAAAAAAAAATTCTAACTCAAGAAAAATTAAATAAGGTACTTAACCACAGTACCTAGTCAGTTATTTTTAATTGATCTTGTATAAAAGAGGGATTGCTAAACAAATACACAATTTTATATATATATATATATATATATATATATATACACACACACACACACACACACACACAGTGCAGTAGAAATATCTCCCACATAATGGTAAGACTTTAGTGGCAATGGTATCTTCATATAGCTGACGTCTTACCATTATGTGAGAGGTATTAAGAGAGGACATGTAGCTACAGTTTCTTATTCATAGTACCATTCCAATGCATCTTTATAAAACCATGCATAATAATTAAATCTGATTATCCAGCAGGAAGCCTATTGGCAGACTGACTCAGTGGTGGTGACTTGCCACTTGTATCCGAATATGCCTGTCTACTAGGGTAGCAGAATTCTGCTCAAGAACATTTATATTCAACATCCACAGAGCCCACCTGTGGTTTATACTGCAATTATGCTGAGTGGACCTTAGTTACAGTTTCTGGGAAAGAGTGCATTACCTGGTATGATCAACAAGATCAGTACGCTCAAACTCTTGGTCATGATGACTTGTGGCTTCATGCTAGCACAATTATTGATGGCTCCCAAACAGTTCTGTCTACCTATTTTCACTCACAAGGCTTGAGTCAACCTGTGGTATGGTTTTCAGGCGCTTTCCAAAGTGCATGGAATCTGGGATTGTTTCAACAGGCCAATAACATCAAGAAGTCAGTTTCTTGATAAATTGACTTTGATGAGATTTGAACCTGGGTTTTATGGTCAGAAAGCAAATGTTCTAACCACTTGGCCACATGCCCATACTGATTCAGTAAGCTGGGTATCAATAAACATTAGGTGTATGTACATCTTAATTGAACAATACAATCAAAACATATGTCTCAGAACAACCTAGTACAATAATGTGCAGCTCTGTATTTTGTATTAAGCAGTAATTCACGCTTACGTTGTCTTTTGTTTCGTACTAAAACAAGAAATAATCTGATGGTAATTTAAAAATTAAATAAGAATGAATGGCATTTCAAGTGGTTTAAAAGTGTCTATCCTCAGAGTTTGATGGGGAAAATCAGAATTTAGTAAGTTTTTTATGGAGAAAAAAAATAAAAAAAATATTAATTTGACAGAAATGCCCAGTGCACATCAAAATTATTATTATGAAATTTAACATTATAAAGGAAAAGAAGAAAGGACTAACTGTAAGAAGTTAGATGCATGGTTATCAGCAAAAGAAATAACCAAAGATGTAAGATTTAGGGATGTTAAAATCAAGCATGTGCAGACATTCAACTGCATAGTGTAGAAGATGATGGAAAATGTGACACAGGTATATAGGATTAGCAAAGATGCCTTCCAGAAACTAAGCAAATTATTAAGGCATGGGAAAATGTCCTTAAAAACAGGAAAAAATACTGAACTGGTATATAGCATCAATCCTTTTATATAGCAGTGAATGCTGGACAATTTCTTCAAAGATAAAAGAAGATACTTGAAGCCACAGATATGTGGTTCTACTGATGGATACTGAGAATACTAATAATGTAATCGGAATTACAAGGTCACTTATAGTTAAGATCAGAAAGGGACGGTTGAAATTTTCAGGATGTGTAATGAGGAAAGAGGGCCTGGAGAATCTAACATTCAGAGGACAATGAAGGCAAGAGAGGCAGAGGGAAATTGAAAGTAACCTACCTAATGTGTTTGTATGAATAGATGGCACAATTATTCTTGTACACATATTTAAATATAGCTTAATCTGCCACAGAGCAATGAGTGTGGCTTGTTCATTATGTATCAAGGTCTGACTCGAAAATGAAGCATGCTATTTTGTTTTTCTTAACTTTAGCTTTCTCTAACACTCGGCCACAACTGTGAGACATCTATCTATTGTCGTAATTGTCTCTGGGACTAGGCTCTTAACTACTCTTTCTGGATGAGGCACCTCTTTAATATAGGTATATATCTGTATCATTTTGGCTTCAAACATTTTCATTCTAGTTACTGATGTGGTGATTCAGCCTCATGGCTTGTTCACTGTTTTTCACTGTTGACCTTCTTCTGAGTGTGTTGCCATGGCTGGACTTTTATTCCCTATTCCTTTTCTGTGAATGCCTACTTGACCTTTGCCAATCTACCTTGGAGGCCTTGACAAAGCCGCAGAAGCACAGACATGAATTGAACTTACTTGGATAAAGATTTGCAAGTAGAAATGTTTGTAAGATTTTTTTTTCTTAGCGCATTGAGAAGGAAATCATAATAACAAGCGTCATGTTTATATTTTCTGTTACTTGCTTTTTTTAGTTGATTCCCAGTCAATTTTTCTTGATTGTGAACAAAGGCAAAAGATGAAAAGGAAGCTGAAGGCACATTTTGCAAACATTATTTCAGAAATACTCTGAAACGATTTTTTGATATATGTTCGAATGTAATTATTGGAAACTGGTCGGAAAGAATCTCTGTACAATTTCAACAATAACGCACCTTAGACTTTCAAACAGAAGGTCTGGGGGTGCTAAATAGCTGACATGTTGTGATAAAGATAATAATATACAGGAAATAACTTTGGAAAAATCAAAGTGTGAAAATAATCACACCTTTTGTCAGAAATTCAAGCATAATTTTTTAGGAAAAAAAACAATTACTATTTTTGCAGTCATTTATCAAAGAAAGTGAAGTAGTTAAAAACTGAATCCCTGAAATGAAAAGATATGACAATTTTCATTGGCTAAACAATAAATCATGAGCAAATGGAACAAATGAATGCAAAAGGAAATAAAATTATTATAATATAATATTTTATAAAAATATATATGAGTTAAAGATCAAATGGAGATTGGAATGCAACAGGATGATGAGAAAGAAATAGGAAACATTTATCAAACTAACATGTTTCACTTGTATTAAAACTTTGTCAGAGATTGAGAGAAAAGAGACAAAAAGACAGAGCTTTGGTATTTTCAATTTTGTTTCGGTCACTTCTCAAAGTACATGATACATGCCTGACCAATGAGAATTGAACCAAACAAAATTGAAAATAACCAAAGTTCTGCCTTTTGTCTGTTTTCTTTCAGTCTCTGATGAAGCTTTAATAAAATTAAAATGTGTTAAATTAATAAACATTTTCTATTCGTTCTTTATCTCATCATATATAGTTGCTCTGATGATATTCTTATTGAACAAAACATTGCCAACAGAATAAAAAAAAAAAAATTAAACATGGAAATTGTTTTCACGTATTTCATCTTACTTTGTCTATTTCGTATGAATCATTTTATCATATATTGGGGTTAGAACAAAAGTTCATAGCATATTTCAATAGTTGGTAATTGATCACATGATTTCATTTCACACGTGACTGAAATTTCTTAGAAATTGAATTGTGAGATTTTTATTTCTTTCTCTCAATATTAACGAGACGAAGTCAAGGTAAGAAGTTAGTTCGAATTTAAAAAAGAATATTGTTTATAATTTTTGTTAATTTTCTTTGGAAGTGACTTGGTATTGTTATGTTTTGTTATAAATTTACATTTGTTGATGCCATCCACCCCCTCACTCCATCAGTTTGTTCATGCAGCAAGAGGGTTTAAGGTAAAAAATATTTTCATTTTTAAATTCAAGTTTCTGATATCGGCCATGACATATATACATATTTTAAAACTGACATTTTAATGAATCTTTCTAAAAGATTCATGTGAGTAATGAACTTCAAATATTTTTAAGTTATAAGTGAAAAAGAAGGAAAAGGAGATGAATTTTCCTTATTTTATCACTTTCCCACTGCTGTAAGATTGCCTCTCTGTGCCTTTTCTATAAATACTTTCATTGTAATTGTTTCGATGCACTTTTCACCTATGGTACCTAAAATTTAAGCACAGTATGAGGCAGGTGTCAAGATCTCATCAATTGACAGTTGTGAGCTGGCTAGATGCAGCCATAACTTTTAACAGTTTCTTTTCTCACACTTCTCACTTGTGGAACACCCTTCCGGCTCCATGCTTTCCAGCCAACTTTAATCTGCAAAGATTTAATTGCACTGTCAATTGCTATCTACTGTTTTCCTAATTATTATTTTCTCTTTTCACTCATTATTGTTTCTGTTTCTAATTCCTCTACACTCTGTAACCCCTTGTGTTTTAGTGGCTTTACTGTCTTGCATAGGGTGATACTGATTTAAAAAAAAAAAAAAATGTGATGCTCTTTTATTCCCAGAAAGGAAAAAAAAAAACGCTGAACAAACGGCAAAAAACATATGTGCCATTTATGAATATGGTGCGATAGCTGAGAGTACTATTTGTAAGTATTTCACAAGATTCAGAAGTGAAAATTTTGATTTGGATAAATGAGAATGTTCTGGTAGGTCTACAGTCATTGAAGGTGACCAAACAGAAATGCAGATAAAAGATAATCCAAATCACGTAACATACTCCATATATCTCATTTGTGTTTTGTAAGCCATTTGAAAAGTCTTGGATATGTGAATTGCTACAGTGTTTAGGTGTCATGATTTAATGGAAAAAAAAAAGTGAATGAACTACATTTCCATTTGTGATCCTCTTCTCAAAAGCAACAAAAACAATCCGTTTTTGAAAAGAATGATCACAGGCATTGATAAATGAACTGTTTACAACAACATAGAGTGGCAGAAGTGCTTTAAAAGTTGGTTTGTATCCAAAGAAAATGTTGATGTGTATTTGGTGGCATTGGAAAGGTATTATATATTACAAGTTCCTTCTACAAAATCAGATATTGAATTTAGACAAGTACTGTTCCTACTTGGACTGATTAAAGTAGCAATTGATGAAAAGTGTCTAGAATTGGCCAATCAGAATGGTGTGGTCTCCCATCAAATAATGCCAGACTTCGCATCAGTATACTGATAGTATATAGGGGTTTTGTATGCAATCAAATCACTAACCAGCCATCTATACAACCTAATTGTAATCTCTACATTGTGTTTAGCCGTTTTTTTAATAATTTACTAGCAGTGTTTGGTAGCTTGTATCTAAAGGACAACTTGTGCATTAGATCATTTGGAAAAGAGAAAGAGTTTTTTTTTTGTATAAAGAGGGAATCATGAAAAGTTTGTCCTGACCCTTTCTAAAATCAGTACTGATTCTGAGAATGTGTGTGTTTATATAATAATAATGGCCAGCTACTATTCATTTCTGAGTACCCCAATCTGCCAGGGTAATTGCAGCTTTCAATCCACAGTGTCTGCCTGTTGGGTATATTTCAACTATGCCATGAAAACCTTAGTTACAGTTTGTGTGTGTCAGCACATAATTGAATATGATCAGTTTCTTGAACAAAGCCAGTACACTCAAATCCTCGGTCATGATGACTTGTGACTTCTTGCTAGCACAACCATCATTGGCTACCGAATTTCACTTACAAAATTTTGGTTACCTCATGGTTTTGTTTTCAGGCACTTTCCAGAAGTGATGCATACTGGGATAGCCTCCCCAAGTTGATAACATAAAGAAATCATCTTGACGAAGAAATCAACCATGATTAGATTCAAACCCATGTCTTATGATGAAAAATGCTTATATATATATATACAATTATATATATATTTAAATACATATTTGAACTGTATTTATATAACTCACTATCATTCTGTAAATATATGGGCTTTATTTTTCTCAATTATTAACAAGTCTGGTAGAAGGCATTGTATTGTGAAGCTTACTCTAAAAGATTTTACTACCAATGGTTTGAAGCTCCATGAGGATCATGTGAGTTGGCAGGTTTCTTTGATGACCAAGTAGATCACCATGTCACATTTTCCATTCTCTGTTAAACTTCTTCCCAGATATTTAAATTGTTGTACTTGTTTGATTTTGGTATCTCCCATTTGTAATTTGCATGTTGGACTGTTCCTTTTGTTAACAACCATGCTTTCTGTTTTCTTGCAATTGATGTTTAGTCCTTTATTCACACATTCCTTCACTACTTTCTGTAGAAGTTCTTGTAGTTTTGTTTCTGTGTCTGCTATTAACATTGTGTCATCTGCATATCTTATATTGTTAAAATATATAGTTCTCTAAGAATCACCTTGCTGCATAGGTTGAATAAATCCAGTGAGAAGAGGTATCCTTGTCTTACATCCACTTTCTTTTTTTGTACATTTATTGAATACATTTTCTGTTCGTATGCAGTCAGGTCAGTTTGCTGTAAATATAGGTTCTAGATTATTCTAATTTCCTTCTGAAATCTGTCAAGGTTACTTAGCAGTTCCAAGATTTTATTCAAACAAGTTTCATTAAAATTGATCAACAATGTCTGTTTAATTTTTTTATATCATTTTTTTCCAGTTTGCTTATTTGTCACACATTCAGAATTAAGAGGAAACTGTTCATAAAATTTATAACTGTTTTTGTTCACATACTTTCAATCATCTCTAGTAGCAGAAATGTTAGCAGTATTCATATCATAGAGAAAAATCTTTATTAGCTTCATCCTGACATTTTCTCCATAAATTTACTCAGTTATTGCTAGTCCAGTTTCTGCTGGGTTTGTGTCTGTGCTACCTAATCCAGACATTGAACTCAAAATTACTATGCCACCAAATTCATGAACCAGAGCTTTAATCAGCTAGCCTTGTGGGACAATGTTTAACTGAGAACTTGCAGCCTTAAATCTAATATTCTTATTGCTTTGCCTGCCTGCTGCTGCCACCACTGCTGCTGTTATGCTTGAGCTTTTTCTTGATTTTTTATGAAATCACATCCACTCTTCAGATTTGATAATGAACTGGGTTTATGTTCATAAATCATATTTTCTTTTTTGTTATAAAAGATATTATTTCATAATGTAAACCATTTTTACACACACACACACACACACACACATATATATATGGATATATTTAAGTCAGTTTGTTGACTTTTAAAGTGCTAGCAGATGATGAAAAATAACTTTTTTTCTCTCAACACAATATTTTTGAAAAAGAATTTCATAACAAAATGCTATATTGCTATGTCTGCTGCTAGGAAATTTGGTTTGCAAGATCATTTTTCTCTCCAGAATATATCTTACATATTTATAAGTCTACCATTTGTCTGTGCAATGGATATTGTTGCGACATATAATCTGGTGCTCCTGCTATACATTTAAAGATTCTTGATAAAATCCAAAGAATCAGCAATGTTATTGGTCCTAATATAGCATCTCAACTTCAGTCATTTTCCCACCATTGTAATGTAGCTTCCTTGTACCTTTCTTGTATCTTTTCTATAAGTACTTTCATGGTAATTGTTCTGATGGGCTTTTCTCTATGGTATCTAGACTTTATGAATTTAAGCAGAGTACTAGATTGGTGGCAAGGTCTCATCATTTTATAGTTGAAATGTCTAAATGTAACTGTAAGTTCGATACTAACAGTTTCTTCTATCACACTTCTCGCTTGTAGGTCTCTCTTCTGGCTCCTTGCTTCCCAGCCAATGTTGATCTTCAAAAAATTTAAATGCAATGTCAATCATTATCTTGTCTTCTTAATTCTTGTTCTTTTATTGTTCTCTCTCCTTAATAGTAGTTTTTTTCATATTCTTCAACACTCGTTATCTTATTGCATCTTAGTGGCTTTATTGCTTTGCCTTGGGGTGAAATTATTTTAAAAAAAAATTATATTTATAAAGCTGACATTATTTTACTGTAGTATTTGTAGCTTCAAATTTTTATCCATCATTTTATCTTTGTAGTATGCTATTTTTCTAAATCTCAGAAAGAATTGTTCTCTGAGTTGGTCTTTGTTTGATTGTCTGATGATTTCTAAGCATAGCTTAGATGTGGCACAAGGCTGAAGGTATGGGGCACCCAGTGAGGATCAGACTCACTATTCAGTTGTAATAGTTCTAGTGAGACAAGCTTGCTAACCATTGCATCATATTGAGGGGCACTTAGAAACTCGAAAAATCTGAAATACCTACCACATAATGTTAAGACATTAGTGGCAATGGTGTCTTCATGTAGCTAATGTCTTACCATTATGTGAAAGGTGTTTCTGGGAGGTATGTGTGGGAGGTATTTCTGTCACATCCTGTATAAGTAAAAAATAGACATCCACATACCTCTACTGCATATATAAAACTCAGGAGATAACTTTAGAGTGATATATATATTTTAAGAGGTCAGAGCAAAGGTAAAGGTCTTGCCATAAATAGTTTTATGTTTCATATTACACTTGGATTTTCATGTTTTTATCATTGTGCTTGAGCAGAATTTTTTTTTTTTTTTTTTTTGGCCAGATGCATGTCAACTTATTTTTTTCTAACGTTCACTTATATTATATATTACAATGTTCAAGAGCCACTTGAGGTAGAGGGTTACTGAAGGAGGTATAATATGAATATAAGAGAAAGAACTAGGAAGTGACAATTATGAAGATATGGAGGATATATAACAATTGATCCTTGATTTGAAGTGGTTAAGATTGTAATTTTCAGACAAAAATTAGTGTAGGAACCCGTTTCACAAAGTAGTAGTTCTTCAGGAAAGATATTCTTGATTGGAACATTCTTCTTATCAATGGAATAAAAGAGGGAATAAGGTTGATTCAGTTCTTGTGGATGTAACAAGTTTGGTCTTGCTTATAAAGTTCTGATCTAGTGGTACTAAAGATTGGAGTGTATGGAAGTAGCTAAAGTGTTGCAACATTGCATGTATGTGGAAAGGGGCTTATGAATAATTTAGTTTGACACAAAGCCACAAGTAAGGGGAGCCTTATTAGGATCAAACTTAACTACTCTCCGCAGCTAAGGTGTCCTTGTTACTTCTGGTAGTCTTCAGAAGTCACTTTGTTTCTCACATGTGCATGAGATTTTGACTCTTGTTTTCCCAAATTTTTGAGCTGCATTGTTGCTATCAAGAAGATAAGTCAGAGAAAATACCAATTGACTTTTAAATAATATCAAATACAATTTGCACCTGAAGAAGACCAAAGAAAACGCTGGTTGAAACATTGTAATAAAGATGATGATATTCATCTGGAAAATCTATGGAAGAATTTTACACAATATAGTCAATCCTTTTGGATTAATTGTCATCTTTGTCATATATAAGGTTCTTACATATTTTCGTTAGTTTTTTTGATAATCTATTTTAATACTTATTATTTATTAATACTTCTGATGAATCATTCCAAAATGTATTCCCCATCATTATTTATAACTTCCTGCCAACAATCTGCCAACTGTTCGATGTTAGAAATCAATAGTTTTTGACTCAAAGAAAATTTGTCAAGCCATGTTTTAAGTTCTACATCATTGTCAAACGAAGTACCCATCAAATTGTTAGAAAGCAACCGAAAAAGGTGGTAGTCCAAAGGTGCTAAATCCGGAGAAGATGGTGGGTAGAGTAAAGCTTCCAAACTAAGCACTTTAATTGCATGTTTGGTCATGTTAGCAACATGGAGCAAATATTGTCATGTTGAATAATCACACTGCATTGTGGGTCTGATCTTTTCAGCTGAATTGACTCTTTGAGCCTCTTCATTTGTTCAACCTACATCTTAGCATTGACTGTTTGATTGTTTTGAAGTATTTTATATTCAGTCGGTAATAAATTTTTTTTTGTTTTTTAATCATTTCATCCCAAACAAAGTGTTAATGTCACTAGAATTTTCTGCAGGTGGGAAGTGCAAGAAAAGAAACTGTTGGAGTAGAATTGGCAGTTACATTTAGGTATTTCAACAGAAAAACAGTGGGACCTAGTTGTCAATCTAGTAGCATGCTTAAATTTGTGTAGTTAGAGCATCAGGGAAAAAAAAGCTCATCAGAGTAGTTGCCATGAAAATATTTGTAGAATAGACAGAGGGAAGCTATGTCATGTCATCTCAAGCAGCTTTGGCAGCTTTGTAATCTTGATTAAAAGCAAAGAGAAGATGTTGAATATGCTCAATCTTTACACTATTTATACTCTTCAGACTGTTGTCCTCTTTTTTTTATTTTTTTTTTGTTATATTCACAATGTTTTGGCCATTGTATGCTCTAGCCTACTTCAGGTGATTTGTATTTCAAACTGAACCCTTTATTTCATACATTGGGGTAAATTATTCTAGTTCCATATGCCATGTCTCTTACAGATATCTCAGTTATTTCCCTTTAACTCAACTACTGTTCACCACTGCAGTAGACAAGTATTGAACTCATAACTCTTAGGGTCAAGTCACTGGATCCAACTAACACTTATATCCACTGGATATCCACATGCTTTTTCTTGTCTACTTGGCATTCCATCTCAAATGGGTGTCTAATCTGAAATAACATTTCAATAATGTTAGAGATGACAGTTTCATAGGATAACCAGAGTTACTAAGAAGCAAAAAAATGCTACAAAAGATTATTCTTCGAGATCATTCGTGGAACATCTGAAAAAAAACAAAAAAAAAAATGAATGTATGTAACAACCTAATATAAATGTCTATATATCATAACATGGGAAAGTGGAAAAATTTTTTTATTGGATTGTTACATAAATTTGTTCAGTTTTTATAATTTATTAATAGTTCTGGTGAATCATTCAACAATGTATTCCCCTTCATTGCTTATGACCTCCTGCCAATGATCTACTGTTAAATACCAGGATGATATAAATCACTAGGTTTTGATTAGAAAAGTTCATCCAGCCATGTTTTAAGTGCCACATCATTGTTGAAAAAAAACATTCCTGAAATTGTTAGAAAGCGACTGAAAAAAAGGTGATCAGAAGAGGCTAAATCAGGAGATTATGGTGGATGTGGCAGAAGTTCTCAACCAAGCTCTTTAATTGCATATTTGGTCATATTAGCAATGTGTTGTAATGTTGAATAATGACACTGTGTTGCCGATCATGTCTTTTCAGCTGAATTATCTCTTTTAAGCCTGTTCATTTGGTCAGCATGCTACTCTGCATTGACCATTTGGTTGTTTTGAAGCATTTCATCTCCATACACAATACAACTGTCTTGTGCAGCTTTGTGATCTTGATTAAATGCAAAGAGAAGATGTTTGAACATTTCCATTACTGTCTACTTGGCATTCCAGATGTGTCTATACTGAAATAAAATTTAAAATAATGTTAGACATCAGTTTCACAGGACAACCAGAGCTACTAAGAAACAAAAAATTCTATGAAAGATTATTCTTCGAGATCATTTGCAGAACATTCGAAAAAAACAAATGAATATATGTAACAACCTAATAATTTTGAGAGTCAATTAAATTTTACACTTTTCAATATACTTGAATTAGCTGTTTATGTAACTTTAATAGGATGTATCAAATGAATTGGTCAGAATTTTAATTCACTTTTTTGATTACATCTTAAGTGACATAGAAAATTAACACAATTACATTTTGACATTAATTTCGTCTGAGCCTAAAATACACAGGCAAGGTTTTGTTTTTTCTTATTGCATCCTATTATCTTTATTAGCTTTATCTTTAGATTAAATAAAATATTTAATCTTAATTATTTTCTGTACTCGGTCAGTTATGTGCCATGCATGATACACATTTAAGCGATCATGTATCTTTCGATACATGACTGATGAGGCAGATTTTTTTTTCTCATAGTAGGTTGCCATTTCTTTCCGCAGTAGACCAGTTGCCATCCAAGGCTATAGAACCTGGTCTGTCCTACTATTTACTCATAGCTGTAAGTGGGGGAGGATTCATACCTTTCCCAAGGGTATTAGCACGTAAGTGAATGTAATAGATTCAACCGGAATTCAAACTTGGAATTCAATCTGAGCCAATATCCATTACTCCACCATGCCTCCTCCATTTTCTGTACAAAGAAACTTAAATATTTCAGGTGTTAAGGTGGGGGGAGTATTTTATGGCTAAACATCAAATTTTGTAAGGCTTTTACTTAAATTTGTTTAAGTGACTTTTGAAATCCATCCTGTTTATTGTTCTTTGAAAATCATATAGAAAGGGATTGTCATTGTTCAGGAAATAATATAACCATTACATGAATAGAATAGGGCTATCAGGTGTATCATATAAAAATATTGTTTATGATTTTAAATCCAGAAGAAAGGGATCGTCATTGTTCAGGAAATAATATAGCCATTACATGATGGAATAGGGCTATCAGGTGTATCATATAAAAATATTGTTTATGATTTAAAATCCAGAAGAAAGGGATCGTCATTGTTCAGGAAATAATATAACCATTGCATGATGGAATAAGGCTATCAGGTGTATCATATAAAAATATTGTTTATGATTTAAAATCCAGAAGAAAGGGATCGTCATTGTTCAGGAAATAATATAACCATTACATGATGGAATAGGGTTATCAGGTGTATCATATAAAAATATTGTTTATGATTTAAAATCCAGAAGAAAGGGATCGTCATTGTTCAGGAAATAATATAGCCATTGCATGA
Organism: Acanthosepion pharaonis; assembly: GCA_903632075.3. Taxonomy (NCBI): domain Eukaryota; kingdom Metazoa; phylum Mollusca; class Cephalopoda; order Sepiida; family Sepiidae; genus Acanthosepion; species Acanthosepion pharaonis. The sequence goes on along the minus strand of CAHIKZ030000786.1, from coordinate 157,907 downwards.
TGGAATAGGGCTATCAGGTGTATCATATAAAAATATTGTTTATGATTTTAAATCCAGAAGAAAGGGATCGTCATTGTTCAGGAAATAATATAGCCATTACATGATGGAATAGGGCTATCAGGTGTATCATATAAAAATATTGTTTATGATTTAAAATCCAGAAGAAAGGGATCGTCATTGTTCAGGAAATAATATAACCATTATATGATGGAATAGGGTCATCATTGTTCAGGAAATAATATAGTCATTACATGATGGAATAGGGCTATCAGGTGTATCATATAAAATATTGTTTATGATTTAAAATCAAGAAGAAAGGGATCGTCATTGTTCAGGAAATAATATAACCATTACATGATGGAATAGGGCTATCAGGTGTATCATATAAAAATATTGTTTATAATTTTTACTAAAGAAGCGTATTGCCAAAAATTCTTACTATAGAAATGCATTGAAAATTAAGCCAAAGGGTATTGTCAATGGTCCAGAATCAAGATAAATATTACTGACAGAATTGGGTGATCAAACTTTGCTTATAAAATGAAAATACAAGTAAATGTTTGATTTTTCAGTGTCTTGGTTTAACTCTGCTTGTGCTGGATTGAGACAAGTTGTATAAGTATGGCTGATGTTGGCAATAGTCCTGCTGAAGTGTACATGGATTATATTCTGTCACTATATTGATAACCAACATCATATAGTTCAGTATACAGCCTTCTATATTATGTGCTTCTTCTTCCTGTGGTCTGACTGGCTTCTGCTATCCATCTGGAATTGGAAGGAAAATGGTGCAACTGAATTGATTAGTTAGTGTTAGAGATGGAAATATATATATATATATATATATATATATATATATATATACACACATATACTAATCTAAGCTTAATCTCAGGGCTGAATAAATAAAGTATATGTAGTTGGAAAAAGTAAAGTATCTGCACATCCTAAAAAATCAGCATTCAAGACTTTAGCTTTCAGCTCAGCTTGAACACAGTATCCAGTGTTAAATGCACAACTCTCTCACACAGCATGAATATGAAATTCTACACAACAGTTTGATGAATTTGATCCTGAAAAAAAAAATTTACTTGATACAAGTTAAAAGGGAAACAAGATGTTTAGCTATCTCAAAATGGATAGCAGAAAAAAAATGCAACTCAGTCATAAGTTCAAATTTCCAAAAGGTTTTGTGCAGTACTTTGTGCGTCAAAGAGAATTTGGAAAATTTTGTTTTACCTTAACATCTTTTAGTCAATGAACTTGCATCTTCAGTAAAATAGTTTTTTCTGTCTGAATTTCTGGAATGAGGAGTTATCATTATTTACACTAATTTTATTTAAACTATTGTGCTTATCTTTGTTGTTGCTATCATAACGTTTCAGCCTTTTCATCAGGTGTGTATTGATCCAGATAATCTACATGGAATTCTGAACTGAACCCTTTCTTTAATCAACAGGGGTAGACTGTTCTTGTTCCACTGCCACGTCTAGGGATATTGTCTAGATTTTATTTTTAGTGATGCTCAGTTATTGCTCTCTAAGTCCAAGTACACACTACCTAGTCCAGGGATTGGAATCAATTACTATATCATAAAATTCACAAACCAATGCCTTTTCCACTAGGCTATTGTTTCATAGGATTACTCTGATCAACATGCACCTGATGAAGGTCAGAGGGCACAAAGGTGATAACAACAACAACAAAGATAGTCAAAATTTAAATAGTGTAAATAAAAAAAAATTTATTTCACAAAAAGAAAATCTCTGTGTATGAATTGAGATGTGATTTCTGTTAAGCAAATTCGTTATTTATTTTGACACCTTATCTTTTCTTGATATTCTGTTAATGTGAACTGGTATCAGCTCAAATTAAATTTTTACCCTGAGTCAGTGAATAAAAATCAACCTCATAAGTTTTTACCTGCATCACAAAAATAATACAAAATCCAGAATAATTATATTTTTATTTAAGAGTCCTTAGAATTTGCAGCCCCTGTAAAAGAAAAAAAAACTGGTTGAAAATACTTGTAAAATCTTCCATTATTGTAGTTATCTTCTATACAATTCAAAATAAAATCATACAAAACTGAAAAAGAAAATATACAGCACAAAGCAAGACACATTGCTTTCTTTTTCTGTCTTCACTTCTTCCAATTCATATAAATTTCAGTTGATTTTTAGAATTTACAAGAATGGGCAGCATCAACCACTTGCTAAGCATTTGGTTGAGGCTTGTCAGCTGAAGTCATAGAATGGTTGATCTCAATATAAAAACTATCACAAATGCTTCAAAACCAATTAAAATGTAATCACGTCAAAAGAAAGAGCTGAATTTACATTAGAAGTAGTTTACTTCACAGAAAGTAAACAATGTTCCTATAAATGCGTTGTTGAAACATCTTGAGATTTAAAGAAAGGAATAAACGAACATAAAAGTTAATTACAATTCAACAAGGTACTCAACATACAGGGTGCGATGGATAAATTGTCATCTAAATTATGCAAAAATGAAAATAACATTGACATCTCATTTTAACAGATATATTTACCAAAATGATACAAGAATATCTTGAAATAGGAAAGAGTAAATCTATTCAATAAATTGGCTTCACCCACAGCCTCCAGACAACTTCAGAATCTCCTGCAAACTCTTTTGAATGGTCTCCTTGTTTAAGTTGATGAATGCTGCCATAATACTTGCTTTCAGTTCATTTTTGGTATTACGAAGATTTGTGTTGGTCTGTTGTCCAACTGTGCCCCACACATGATAATCAAGAGGGTTGCAGTCTGGGGAGTTAGGTGCCTAGATGTAAGTGATGATGTGGTCAGAGAAATTGTTTGAGAGCCATGACTGGGTTCTCCTGCTTGTGTGACATGGTGCAGAGTCCTGTTTCCAGACATAGGATCTTCCAGCAGCTACCCTCTTGATACAGGGCAGTACTACCTCTTCAAGACACTTGATGTAGGCCTTTGTGTTGAATCTGAGGCTCTTTGGGAAAATGAATGGAGGCATAATGTTCTGATCGCTCCAAACACCATGATATTGATTGAATATATCATCTAATACTTTCCATATCTTCTGAACTGTCCTTAGATTGACACCTGAACACCCTAAAACGTTTGTATTGGAGCTTCCAGTGCAAATGCTAATCAGTTCAGCATGCTGTTTCCAAATTTCTGACAGTCAATTGCATCATGGTGCTCTTTTTCTCACAGATGGTGCTCAACTGACCCTACTATACTGTGCAGTCGGCAAAATAAAAAAACAATGTGCATGCACAAAATTAAAAAGAAAAAATGGCAGCAATTTACCCATTGCACCCTGTATGTCTGTGCCAGTGCAAACTTTTTGATTTAGAAAACACCATTTTAAATATAATCTACTCAAAGGTACATTGAAAGTGCCTTCTTCTACAAGTTAATATGCAAGCAGTATATAAGCATTTATCCCTTTTTCTTACTAAATTGTACTGAAACATTATAGGATATTTAGACCATAAAACTCAAGTTGCCAGATCCTCATATTTTAACATTATGAGACCTTTATAAATTTCTTTCTTCTGTTGTCACAGAAGAGATCTCCAGTGTATTCATTCCATTTGTTGTTTTCAATCTATATAGGAATGACTGCAAACAAAAAATACCCATCCCCAAGAATATGGACAAAAGACAGATTCATGCTGGAATTTCTCTCTCACCAAAAAGACAAGCTACTTCTTGCTCTCATCTGACTTTCTGTTCTTTCTTGTCTTGAAGTAAGAATGCTGTGATCACTTGTCTGTATTCCCTTTTTGTGTAAACACCATTCTTAATTTGTGAACTTTTTGCCTTATTACTGTTGGTTTGCCTTGCATATATTGTTTGCTCAATATTATTTTTGCCCTGTTCTTTTCTTCTTTTATTGTCTGTTGTAAACTTTATCAATTTTGTTTGTTGGGCATTTCTGCCAATTACATTTAACCATAGCCAATTACTCTACATCATTTTTGTTGTATCTTTTCTTTTTCTATTATAATTTTAGATTTTATACATCCTGTTGAAAATAACATTTTCTCTTCTGCTATTTCTTTTATCTTTTTATGCCTACCTGTTATGTCCATAGGATGTGTGTAGTGGAGTGTAGTGCATACCAATGGGGGAAGTCGGATTGGTGTGTTAAGTTCAGACTCCACAGCCAAGTATTTGTGTTCTGCAATGAATTTCCACATTAGTCTAGTTGCATTTACTAAGACAAAAATGGAAAGTGCTTTAATCACTAGATCATTCACAGTAAATTTGCATCAAGGTTTTTACAAAATTTTATCTTCCTTGGCAGATCTTCTATTATCACAACATCGGATATTTAATATAAAAAGTGATGAAAACACAAACAAACCAAACTAAATGAAATCAGCTAAACTATGTACCCAAAAAACAAAGTTAAATAAAAAAAAAAAAAAAAAATTAAATTTAAAACCTTTACTGTATCCTCACCTGGGACCCTGACAGGTTAGACCTGGGCACAACAGCAATTAAGAGGTGTTTCCATGCTCCTCAAAACTTCCAGTCTCTCAATCAGAGGCATTGCTGCTGGATGTAGTTTATCATCATACCCAAGATTCTATATGTGTGTGGACACATATATATAGTAAAACCTCTTTCAAATATTGAAAAATATGTCAACGTATTTAGGGAGGTCTCACTGTGTATGTTGATTTTTATCCTGAATAATGTACTGAGATGTGGTTATTGCGCTTGAGTTTTCACAAATGATGATTATCAGAGATCAAGTGACAGCAAGTCCACTCAATGCTCCAGTACTTTCCTCAGTATTCAGCTTTGTCACTGTCTGGATGACCCCAATTCTTTCTTGGATTTCCATTTAATGTTTTAGTATTTTTCCCAGTGCCCCAACAATTATTGGCCCGACCATCACCTTCATGTCCCATCATTTTTTTTCTCTTCTCTGGTGCTATCCAACATCTATCAACATTTTTCCTTTTAATTTTAGAAGGAGGACGTAGTAAAAGAGGAAAAAGTTAGAGGTAAGAAAGCTAGATAAAATAAAAAATGAATAAAAGAAATATATATATATATATATATATATATATATATATATATATATATTTTTATATATCAACAAATAGTATTTAAAAAAATAGTATGACAAATTGGAGAAAAGTTTTTGTGACGTGTTTCATCCGTTAGGATTTCATCAAATTGGACTTTGTTGATGTTGCCACGTCTACACATGTGCATGAAACAAGAGATCATTTTGTCAGATTCCAATTTGTATTTGATTTCAAATCCTATATAATAGGAATAATAATTTAGAAATAACAAATATCTTGTCATATCCTTATATCAGACTCACTTCCTTTATAGTCTAGTACCAGATGGAGTCTAGATCATAAACATTCCTAAATCTGTCCTTTCTTACTTGTTTATCATTTACTTTTTCTGATGTTACTCATAGCTGAACATCATTCTAGATGTTCTACTAGATCAACAGATGTACCAGACTAATGCCCGATCCAATCCAGATCATAGATATGTCTTTTCTTACTTTATACCTTTGGGAAATATTTAATCTAAACAAAAAGAGAATATCAAAAATTGAAGAATTACTTTTTGTGATGCTACTCACAGGTGAAAATCACTTTGAATGGTCTGCCAGATCAACAGATATATCAGACCTGTGTAGATCATAAAAACCACTCTTAATTTTTGAAAATGTTTCAGATGTCCCAACTTTCTCTATAAAGTGCCATGATAAAACTAAATATGTAATCATTAAGCTTCTTTATTCACAAAATATTGATGTTACATTTTGTGATGCTGCATTCATTTGCCAATCTCCCTCCTTAACCCCCCCCCAAAAAACAAAAAAAAAACAGATTACACAAATTGCACATCTTAAGGTCTGAAGAACTCAGAACTCAGTCCTATAAATACCTTTTTATACTTCATACATCTGTTAGGAATACCAACAGATATTACAGTAGATATATCAGTCTAGTTATAGATGTAATTTAGACTTCTGCCAAATGTCATTAACATGAAGCACTTGTATCTGCAACCCTATAAGAAAGAGTGAATTCTGCAAGAGATAGAAATAAATACACACTATTGAAACATGCTTCAGATATTATGATGCCCAACCAGATATTTACCAGATGTGCAGCTGTTATCCAATGCATTTAAGATGAATCAATTGTTTACTGACAGATATGCATTTTCCACTGCATTATTCTTTGGTATCTATAATTTGGCACTGAAGCAAGGCATTCATTTCACAGCATCTGTCAGACAGCAGCTACTGTGCAATGTCTTCACATGACTGGTGAATAGCTGTGCTGTATTAGAACAGTGCTGCATCTACAGATAACAAATAGACAGCTCAGAAGATAAAGAATGTAAGATACAGCTGAGCCCAAAAGTTTCAATTTTAGTTTCTTTTTGAAATACCTTTGGGAAATATGTAAGATAAAGAAGGTGGATAGAATGTCTAAAATTGACCAATTCAAACAACATAAAATCAACAAAGTTGAGATGGGTGGGCGGATCAAAAGTATTCATACACTGCTTTCAATCTATCCTTTTGAGGTTCAAGAATGTACAAGCATAGTAACCACCTGCCTGGAATTATTTTCATATGGATTGGCACTTTTACCAAAGATTAAAGTATCTGAGAACTCTGAACTATGACTGCATTGAAAACTGTTATGCGTGTGCACTAATATATGTAAAATATATATATAATGTTGTAACCTAGGGAAGGTTACTGAATAGTATAATCACACAAAGGTTGGATAAAGAACAGTAACAATAATACTCAGGACAAGAACAACATGTACAAGATTTGCCAGTGGTATGTAGAAGTAGTCAACTGCTAGAAGTGAGTCAAGCGAATTCCACAATGAATCTCCAACTGCAGACCAACATACAGTATTTACTACCCTATTTATATGAATAGGGACATACCCATTATCGTCCATAGGTATCCTAAAACATATATATATATATATATATATATATATATATGTATGTATGTGTGTGTGTGTGTGTGTAGTGTGCAATGGATAAATTGTATTCTAAATTAGGTAAAAATGAAAATAACACTGACATCTCATTTTAACAGATATATTTACCAAAATTATACAAGAATATCTTGAAATAGGAAAGAGTAAATTTATTCAATAAATTGGCTTCACCCACAGCCTCCAGATGACGTTGGAATGCACTGCAACTCTTCTGGGTGGTCTCCTTGTTCAAGTTGGTGAATGCTGCCATAATATTTGCCTTCAGTTCATCTTTGGTTTTACAAGGAGTTTTGTTGGTCTCTCACTCAGCTGCATCCCACACATAATAATCAAAAGGGGTTGCAGTCTGGGGAGTTAGGTGGCCAGATGTAAGGGGTGGTGTGGCCACAGAAATTGCCTGACAGCCATGACCAGGTTCTACTGCTTGTGTGGCATGGTGCATAGTCCTGTTTCCAGACATATGGTCTTCCAGCACCCGCCGTCTTGACTCAGGGCAGCACTTGATGTAGGCCTCCATGCTGAGTCTGAGGGTGGGAAGATGAATGGAGGCATAATGTCAACCTCACTAGTGATCACTCCAAACACCTTTGTAATCACAATTAGACTCACCAAACTCTTTCCAAATCCTCTGCATTGTCCTCAGAATGACACCCAAACACTGTGAAATGTTTGTATTGGAGCTGTCAGCACAAATACCAAGTAGTACAGCATGGTATTTTCAAATTTCTGGTGAAGTGAATTGTGTCCTGGTGGTCTTTTTTTCATCTGGCCCTACTATACTGTGCAGTCGACAGAAACAAATAACGTGCATGTGCAAAATTAAAAATGCAAAGTGGTTAAAATTTATCCACTGCACTCTATCTATCTATCTATCTATCTATCTATCTATCCACACACACACACACACACACACACACACACACACATATATATATACACACACATACACACACTTGTACAGGCCCAATAGCCCTAATATGCACTTTCAAAAATAAAAATGGGGTATCTATTTCAAATATGTGTATCCACTCTAATAATGTTTAAGTAATAAAAATATCAGATTCCATATATATATATATATATATATATATATATATATATATATAAGATAAAAAATAAATCTATTAATTCTTGTGAAATCCATATATATATATATATATATATATATATATAAAAGATAAAAATAAATCTATTAATTCTTGTGAAATCCATATATATATATATATATATATATAAGATAAAAATAAATCTATTAATTCTTGTGAAATCCATATATATATATATATATATATATATATAAAAAGAAAAATGTTACATATAAGTAGACTTCTCATTCCAACTGTAGACTACAGGACAGCAGCACTGACCACTGCTGTAACTTTCTTCCACTCAGTCTGGTCAGCTCCTCAAGTTCTATATGAAGCCACTCTTGGCAGAATGCCACTATTTCACTTCAGTCAAGTCTGCTCTCATCTCTCTCTCTTTCACACACACACACACACACATACATACATATATATTATATATATAGTTTCACGTTCTATTGACCTTCAGATGTTAGCAGCATGCCAATCAAATAGAGAAATAAGGTCATCCTACTCTTGAAATATTCTAGACTGTGGCATGAAACAAAGAATTATAAAGTATATCATTTTCTTTTTAAATATCCATGTTTGCACATGCAGAAAAAAAAGGTTTTCTGGGAAAAGCAAGAAAAATAAAACCTCAGTGGTGATAAGCATTCTATTTCCACTGTTGTCATCCAAATAGTCAGCCATGTTTTCTAGAACAGCTTAACACTTTTTGAGCTAACATTAGCATGAACAATTTAAAAAAAAATATTTTTTACATTAATATGTTCATGACTTTCAATAAACTCTACTTTTAGATTTAATTAGCTTTTACTAATGAGATTTTAAAACTTTCAATAACAACTAATCTTTATATTCAATGTTTTTAATCAAGTTTTTTTTTGTGTGGTTGCCATATTCCAAATTTTTGTATCAAATAGTTTATTTATAGAATTTAACAACTATATCCCATTTAGAGGACAGTGTAATAGTTATCAGCATAGAAAATAAAATCATTTTCAGATTCCGACTCTGTCACATTCACTTTCACACAAATGTTCTTGGGAAGGGCATGAATCCATATCTTCTCCCACCAGCTTTGGGTTAAATAGCATGTAGACTGGATTGTAGCAACTAGTATAAGAGTAAGAAAATTAAATAAAAACTAGACGAGATATTCCTAGAGTTGGTCAAAGGAATGAGAACAATCTCCCTCCACAGATTAAATAAAGAGTTCATTTTGAAATCCCTGAAGGTTATCCAGATTAATAAGCACCTAATGAAGGCTAGAGGACACAATGGCTGAAAGGTTATGATAGCAACAACAAAAGATGAGGACAATAGTTCACATGTAAATAATGATCATACCAAATTCAAACAAAAAGGTGCTTCATGCCAGAATTAAATCTTTGAATAAACTGTTCAAAGGTTAAAGGCACGTCAGGCTATATGATGGTTTTGTATAGGATACAGATTCGATTCCTGTCAGAGGACAAATATTTCTGTGAAAATTTCTCGGACATTCAGGCCAGTAAATGTTGTTGAATACTGTTTATTATAAACAGAGCGTTTACTTAAATATTTGTATCTATAAAAAAAGAATGTATAAACATAAAAATGTCTTAAAATAATTGTCAGACTTTGTCTATTTCATAATGTGTGACATCATTTGTTTACATTTGGATATGCCATGAGCAGATATGAATGTACATGAGTGAATCATGGAAGATTGTAGTTTAAAGACAGTAAAATCAACCTTGCTAACCGAACGCTCTTCTGTGGCCCAATTGGTTAAAAGCACGTCAGGCTATATGACAATTCCGTATTGGATACAGATTCAATTCCTGTTAGAGGATGAATATTTACTATGAAAATTTCTCGGACATTCAGGCCGGTAAATGTTGTTTAATGCTGTTTATTATAAACAGAGCATTTACTTAAATATTTGTATCTTTAAAAAGAGTGTATAAACATAAAAATATATTTATGAATATACCAGTTTTCCTATTGTCATTTTTATTCATAAATATTGTCTTCTCTACTGGTTAAATTGGAGAAATTTTCATAAAAATATATACATATATACACATACACATACACACACACACACCTATATGAAAATATCAAATTCTTGATTGATGCATACATCTATATATTTACAATATAAAAAATATTTTTTACATGAAGCCATTTTTATGCTTTTATGCATGTTTTTAAATAACTTTCAAATAGTATGGCATTGTTCACAACTCTAATAATCAAACAAAAACATGGGTGAAACGTCAGAGCTTGGTTCAAATGCAAATGCATGAATGCCCCCACCCAATTCCTTTTTCACACACTTACTCTAAATAATTAATGTTAATAAGAGGTTCTTTTGGAATTTTTCCCTTTTAATTCTTCAATAATACTTCACAAACAATTTTGCCTCAAAGGTTGTTCTTATGCCAATTTAGGATGGAATCATATGAAGAAACTATTGGCTAAATGGCAAAAGCCAATTTTGGTCATAGTTTGTCACAGATTTTATCCACTTAACTGAAATAATCTAAACCAAACATTCATGCAAGACAATTTGTCAGTTATATGTAATTTACATGGAAAATTTGGAAAATATCAGATGAAAAACCATGGAGTTATAGCTGAAAAACTGGCTTTTGGAACAGTTTTTCATGTTTTTTTCATTATAAGCAGGGAAGTGAGCAGGATTAAAACCACCCTATCTTATTTCTTGCATGATGGCAAATTTTTAGTGACATGTTTGAAGAAATTCGGATAAAAAATGAGGAAGTTATTCAAGTTTTTATTTTAAGTAGTAAGAAAAACCTGATTTTTTTCACAGTTTTTTGCAATTTTTTGTGTGAAGCCAATGTCACAGGAAAACTACATAAAGCACTCTACATAAACCTTGTAACATGAGCTATGTTTTTCATTAAATGCAAAGAACATCATCCAGTAAAAATTGTTTGTGTGCAATGTTGCCTTGGTTTTTGCAAAAAGTCGTACCCATCTTCAGTTTTATTGATTTTTCTGCCAAACCTGGGAGGCCTGGAGATTAAAAGTTGGTCTTGACCTACCTTGGTAAATTTGCAACATGTGTGTACAATTTCATCGAAATCAGTCGACAAATGTGGACATGCATAAATAGCATAAATACATACACACACAGAGACATCTTCTGTTTTATATATATATATATATATATATATATATATATAAAATGTTATTTTTAGTGGATAGACATGCTATTTATTTATTACACAGTATATTTATTTATTTTCATCTGCTGGCCTAAATATCCGAGAAATCTTATTAAAAAAAAATTGCACTCTCTGGCAGGAATTGAAGCTGCGTTTCCCTCGAGGGGAAGTTGTCATTAGATATGACATGCTTTGACCTCTCAGCTACAAAGTGTATCAATGACCAAGCAAAGTTGAATGGTGCTTTAAACAGATTTTTCTCTGGCTCTTGAAATCTGCAATGTATCGAGATTGCATGTGCACACTGTATGATTTGAAAGCAACAATAACAGCATCCAGTCAGTCTATTTCAAGTGAGCAACTGATAGCAGTGTTCAGAAACAAAATCAGAATGATCCAAGCCTGTATTGATGCTAACGGACGTCACTTTCAACATATAATAATTTTCATTCATATTCTTCTCCTGCATTCTATATTGAAATATGTCTATTAATAAAAATATAAGTACATAGTGACTTTCTGAATACCCTGTATGTAAATGATTATTCAAGTAAGCAGTTTTTCTCCTTCTCTTATTCCTCTTTCCATTTGGTTTTATACTATATTTAGTTAAGCTTAGAAGATATCAATATGCAAAAAGGCAAAAGCCCTGGTGAAAAATGTGCTGTCAAATTAACACTTGACTGAACATTATCTCACTATTTAGCAGGATAAGGGTAGTAAGTCGGTATCTACATAAGGGACAAGCAAAGATATTATTGACTGACATATTGTCTCTCTGTGTTTCTCTTAAACATATTGCATGATTTGCAAAGGAGATTGTCTCACTTTTTCTTTTTAATGGATTAAACTGAAAGTCGGACAGAATTACGTAAATCAGCATGAGTCAATATAGATCAGCACATACCTATCAATATATGCATACCTTGATCAATGCATACACATCTGCAGATCAATCAGTATCAAGACATTAGAATATTGATTAATACACAACACACATTGAGTTGGTCTTGTGGATCTTTGGAATGTAAACTTCAATACCTTCACTGCCTCTGGTTTCATCCGAGGGGGAGATCTCTATGCTACTGTCACTGCTTTCTACCATCATTTGATTTGTGTACTTGTAAAATCTGTGGTAACAAAATGACTGACAAGCTTGAATGCACACAGATTAACAATAAATCACAGGACCCCCAGAAATTCCACTGTTATTAACAACTAAGATTATCCATGAAATCATACATCTGCTCCTCTCTCCCTAATCCTTTCCAATCTTTGCTGCCCTGTCATGTTTTTTATCTAGATGTTATATAAACATGGATTAGTTTTAGATGTGAAGAAAGCAGGCAGAAATATTTTCTGCTGCATCCTCTTGTTTTTTTTTGTTTTTGTTTTTTATTTTGCTTTATGTCTTCAGGAATCACAGCTTTTCATGCCTTTCATCTTTTACTCCTTGTCTCTTGATATCCAGTCAGTAAGACTGTCTCTCCATATCTTCTTCCCATCCCTATTACTTCCCTACTCTCTACTATGTCTTATATATATATATATCTAAAGAATTCATATATTTCTTTTTAATCTAACACTTTTATTACTTCAACCATTATTATAGTGCATACTTTGTATTTGAAATAGATGCCTCATTTTTATTCATCAAACAGTGTGTATTACATCTGTTAGTCTACTTATTCAAAAAAAACTTAGTAAACACCTGGAGAACATTTGCATTTGTGCAAAAAGATCTAGAAGAGTGGCCATTCAAAACAACTTTTTTGAGATTTAATAAGACAGAAAGAGTTCAAAAATTTGTTCAGAAATACCATAACATTTCAACTTTTGAAAAAGACCAGTATGTCAAACCCTGTCAGATGCTTTCAAGATATTCAAAGCTTCACCATTCTTATCTATAGCTTCATAAACTCCTTCAGCAATAATCGTTAACACATTATCTGTTTATCTAAAGAAGTGAAAGCCATACTGAAAACCTTGCAATGCTAGATGCTTAACCAATATATATATATATATATATATATATATATATATATATATATATATGTCATTTCAATGAGATGTAATCATTAACAAGCTTATCTCACTAGATCAATTATGACTCAATAGTGAGTTCAATCCTTACTGGGTGCTCCATACTTTCATCCTTGTGCCACATCTGAGTTATGCTTAGTAAATATAAGAGCTTGGATGCAAATTTACTGTGGTTGAATTACTGATCAAGGCACTTTCCAGACATTTTCATTTCAGTGGGGGATTATTTTCTCTTTTAAAGAAAGTAACATTCTCTGTCAAAATTGGGGTTAGTTTCATTACAATGATCAACCAATGCATTCTGTGTATTGTTTTTTAAAATGTCCCTTTTGCATTCATGTAATGTTTTGTTTAAATTTCTTTAAACTTAAATTTGTTTAAATTTGTATCCAAGCTTTTAGAATATGTCACGATTCTTGGTAGATTTTCTGTTGTCATTATGTTGGATAATCAGGGACAAAAGTGATGGAGATAAAAAGAATACAGATGAATTTGGCTAGATTGAAAAAAATATTCTTTCAAAAATTAGGAAATGTTTATTAATCTTACATGTATCACTTTTATTAAAGCTTCATCAGAGAATGAGATATGGAGAAAAAGAATGATAAACTCTGGTATTTTTACTTTTGAGTTGTTTGATTCCTATTGGTTAATCATGTTTCATGTGCATTTGACTTGTTAAACAAATATTAGTATAATTTATGGCATTCTGAAAGAGTCAATGCATCCCTTTGAAGTTTTCCTAATTAATTAAGTGAAAAACTATAAATATTGCTTTATGCATGTAAGTGTATAATAATTGTAGTTTGTCTATATGGGATGCAGATGATAATGTATATTCATAAATGTGTGTCTGTGTCTAGTAGACGTTAGATGTGTTTTTTCTTTCGCCTGTTGATTTAGGAACGTTTTTATTTATATACCATTTAAATAAACATATGTTAGATTCTTTATATATATGTATATATATATATATATATATATATATATATATATATATAAGCAAGTAAAATGAAAATTTCTTTTTACTAATATTCACCCAATACAAGGCCGAAAAGCCACTTGATAGAGAGGGTTACTGTGTGGTATTGTATTAATGTAAGAAAGGGCAAGAAATGAAGTTCTTGGGGCTGTGCAGGAAAAATAATAGCTAAACCCTTAACCTGAAGAGGTCAAGATTTAATTAGTAAATTTTGAGTTCAGGCGGAGACATCACAAGTTATAGTATGGAAGTAGACTTTAGAAGGAACTGAAAATCCAATCCTAAACAGGAAGCAAGGGATAAACCTCTACTCCTGTTCAAAAGACTGGGGAGGATTGTGAACCAGACAATATATATAATATCTTCTCTTATTGGGGGAGAAGAAAAAAATAAAGAGATAATTAGTGAATAAAATTTCAGAGTTTAGAAATATAGAGTTGAAATTGACTTTAGAAGGAGCAGGAATTCCCATCACAAGCAAGAAAAAGTAAATAAATAGTAAATAAAATTATGGAGATTAGTTCTGAATATATGCATTAGGGTAGAGTTAGTTATGGAACTTATAGTTTGATATTGTCTATTAAGTTTTAATTTAGACTTAGTCCAGATATCCTCTATCAGAATAAAATTGAGCAGAGAATTAAAATTATTTGAACTTTTTATGTAAAATAAAACAATGTACAAGAAATATTGCAAGATATAAGTAAAAATAAGTCTAAGTTTTGACCAGACTGTTTAGGCTAGTAAAAAAACGATTACAACCCAAAATATACATTTATCCATTCAAAAATGAATAAATTTCTATATAATAAATGTGAATGTCAGTGTGTCACAGTTTTTTCAATTAAAGGGACACAACTCTCTAATATTCAATAGCTCATGTTACAGAGATTTTGGATTCCCAAGTTTTCATTACTGTAATTGTTTCTGGTGATATTTTTTTTTTTTTTTACATGATTTTTTTTGTGACAATTCTTTTTGTACGATAACAATTTTTAAAACTTGGAAATAAGTTTGGGTATAATCAAAATTAATTGTGAAATCCAGCAAAAGTCACCCATGAAATAAAAATAATTGTTTGTATGGAAAGTAAGGACCTATGCACACCAAAATATTTTTAAATTAAGTGGTGGCAAACGAATTATCATCAAACTTTTAAAAAGTAAGTTTAAATATTAATGCAATACTTAAATGCAGCAATCAATTTTGAGTTCTTCTGTAGTTTATTGTTACCTATCGCATACTGCAGCAGTATGGCACACAAAAAGAAATCTCCACCAACAGAGGACCAGATTGCAATCAAAAGAGCCAAGGCTACAACGAGGAAAAGAATATTTGATGCAAATTAAAACCCAGATCAAATGGTAGCCAGAAGAGCTTCCAGTGCTGAGAATATGCAAACACTTAGATTCTCAGAAGTCCTCCATAGAAGCTAGCTTAAATGCCACCCAGTAGGGTAGTTTTTAAGCTAGTAAATAAATAAAATCAAGTATGGAATAAACAAAATATAATTAAATAAGAAAACAATATTAGAAACTTTTCTCTGTCCTCTCCTTCACCAAAATTTTTCCATGTTACCCGACCATTCAGCCAAAAGGAATCAGATGAGGTATCCTAGGTGAAAGAAATACTAGTCAAAAATTAATAATGGCTGATAATGCTTCATCTAATGAAAATTCAAGATAATATTACTATGAATACTGACATTACTTACAGAGATATTACTGAAAGAAAATCATTTTTTTAATATTTTTGTTAAAAAGTGAATTCACTGATTTAACCACTGATTTTTTTTTTTTTTTTTTATCTCAGATTACTACTTTTAAGTTTCAGTTATATATTGATATTTTGTAGTTTGAAAATTAGGAAGAAAGTCAGTGACACTGACTGGAGATTAAGTCAAACATTAATGGGAGAATATGACTATTATATGCATATTTGAGATGTACATGTGGTGTATTGGATAGCAGCTAGGATTGAAAAATCAGCAAGCTGAGTCTGAATTCTGGTCGTGTTAATTACATTCACTTTTGTACAAATGGAATCCATCTTTTCTCTTGAAGAGCAGGGTAGACTTGATTTTCTAGATGTGGCTGGTAAGCAGAGAAGCACAACTTTAAATTCAAAACTGTATGTGATAGAAGAGAGATATATGCCTAGGATAAATTGATTGAAAAACAGCAATAAAGTGAGGTGGTCAGGAATTAATACAAATGTTACTGACAGAATAGGTTTATTAAATATAAAATGCTGTGTTTTTTTGGTTTTTTTAAATTTTATTTGAATAAAACTATTACTTTTGAATATTGATATGTCATATCTTTTTCAAGATTTTACTCATTTTTCAAAAGATTTTTTCAAGATTTTTCTCATTTTTCAAAAGATTTTTTCAAGATTTTTCTCATTTTTCAAAAGATTTTTTCAAGATTTTTCTCATTTTTCAAAAGATTTTTTCAAGATTTTTCTCATTTTTCAAAAGATTTTTTTCAAGATTTTTCTCATTTTCAAAAGATTTTTTCAAGATTTTCTCATTTTCAAAAGATTTTTCAAGATTTTTCTCATTTTTCAAAAGATTTTTTCAAGATTTTTCTCATTTTTCAAAAGATTTTTTCAAGATTTTTCTCATTTTTCAAAAGATTTTTTCAAGATTTTTCTCATTTTTCAAAAAGATTTTTCATTTTTCAAAAGATTTTTCTCATTTTTCAAAAGATTTTTCTCATTTTTCAAAAGATTTTTCTCATTTTTCAAAAGATTTTTCTCATTTTTCAAAAGATTTTTCTCATTTTTCAAAAGATTTTTCTCATTTTTCAAAAGATTTTTCTCATTTTTCAAAAGATTTTTCTCATTTTCTTTTAGCCAGTGAAGCTTAGTACGCTTGCTCTCACAGAAAGTGCTTTGGCTCGATATGAAAAGACAGAAGCAGAAACATGGACTGGAAATCAACACCCCCAATATGAGACAATCCATGGACAAAATAGGTAAGTTCTACTGTTAAAAGTGACAATCATTTGTTTTAAACTGTTTTAAATGCTGTTGCAGAAATATGTGCCTTTCTTTTCAAGATTTCTTCATTTGCCCTTGACCCCGGAAGGAGTCGTTGAGGTGCTGATGTGCTGTTCGCCATTCTCCTCCATCTGTCATGGCCATGTACCAGTCTGGGTCTCTGCAAATGGTTCTTGGCATGCTCATCATGTGGCATGTCTTAGGCGTATTAACCTGACGACGCCCATCTCTCTTCAGGTTAGATCACAGCCAATATCCTCTAACTAGGTGGCTCATCTTAGTCATGAACATGTAGCTGTTGCAGTTCATCTGAGAAACCCTGCCACCATGACTGGTGACCTGCGTTGAGGGTTTTTTTTTGCCCAGTGGTACCATGTTAACACCATACCCTCATGTGAGTTTGGTCTGCCAGCT
Source organism: Acanthosepion pharaonis (assembly GCA_903632075.3). NCBI lineage: Eukaryota > Metazoa > Mollusca > Cephalopoda > Sepiida > Sepiidae > Acanthosepion > Acanthosepion pharaonis. The sequence goes on along the minus strand of CAHIKZ030000786.1, from coordinate 140,171 downwards.
GAAGCACTTTATCAGGGCATGGCAACTTGGAGCTATCATGTGAGAGATTTAGGTAATGGTTGAGGACCAGTGATGCCCATTCACTCGAAGGTGCAACTTGCCAGACATCATATCCAGAGCCCCCTATGCCGAACCTTGACATTCTCTTGAAAAGCATTCACTTGGCTTGCCTTGGGGCCAAGATAACCATGTATTTCTCATCATTTTCAGAGTTTAGTATTCACACTCAGGTAAAAAGCCAACATTTCAAATACTAATTTGCTGTATAAAGTTAATCTTAGTATTAGGTGTGTGCATAAGTTTCCAGAATTCAGAAACTTATACTTACAATGTGAAAAAGGCAGTTGAACCCAGAAAACATTCTTCCAATGATACATGATAAAATTCTGATACCCACATGCCCATTGAAGATATTTTCAGTCATGTGTAGCCTTAGCCTTATAGAATTCCTCAATTGCAAAACTTATTATGATTCTTATAGAGAAAATGGAAACAAAAAGGACACTTAAATTTAAAATCAAAATGAGACAGTTGAAATGTCTAGGGCACATAATGAGGAAAGAAGGATTAGAAAATTTGATGCTCACAGGTCATATAGAAGACAAGAGGGACAGGAAAACAGTGCATAGCCTACTAACAAGCTTGTGTATTGAATTGAAAGAAGAAAAAAATTACTAAGAGATACAAAGGACAAGTTCTGCTGAATTTGAACTTTTATCTGCCTTATGTAGGGGAAACCACTGTGTGTATAGCCCAGTATGGTTTTAGACCGTCCCAGCCATGAAGGACTTAAATGTTGAAGGTTGAATTATTTGTATGAAGGAAAGCTCATCTCTCATTAAGAGCTTTCACAGTCCATATCTGCTAATTTCTATTTTCACATCTGAAGCAAATTATTTTTTAAGGAATTAATGGATTTTCATTCATAATTTGATATATATATCTTATATGTTATATGTTGGTGAATACATGTGTCTGATTAAATGTCTCTATTGTTTAAATAGTATATTTTCATCCAGCAACCTTGTGTTTTTAATAAAGATGTACTGGGCTATACAGTGCTTTCTCTTACACAGAGGATGCAGGTTTTTTTTGTAGCGCACATTTTTCTTAATTAAAGATGCTAGATAAAAATATACTGCTTAAAAACCGGATGTCTACTCAAACACATGCATCTACTAAATATAATGTGCATAGTAATAAGAAATAAAAATATATATATATATATATATATATATATATATATATATGTGTGTGTGTGTGTGTGTGTGCTATTTATAATATACTATTTTTTACTTCATCATTAGGTACACTTCTGAGTTTCATGCACACACCAATCTACAGGTACCTGAAGATTGTTGTGTGTGTAAAACTATGAGGAAAAAATATATATTTATTATTAATACAGTTTGAGAATTCTTTATCCAAAGTTCTTGGAACTGGAATTGCATTGGTTTTTGGATTTTGGAATACAGGCTATTTAATTTGTATATAGCAACTATAAAATGGGGTAGCTTGAGAATGGAATCCAAGCATATATATATTTTGTAACACAGTTTATACATATAAGCTCAAGATTTTATATCAAATTTAATAAATTTTGTGTACATACAGATACAGGTAATGATGCTAGTCAAGTAAAGCTAAGTGGTGAAATTAAGATTTTATGTAGAATAATGTTTTGTACTGTCTGTACATGAACAAAAAAACTTGATCACTACTTACAAAAATATATAAATGCAGGACTTTTTGAGTAATATCTTTACTGAGCATGAAACACCTGGTAAGTAATCCATGAACAAAAGTGTTGCTGTGACAATCACTAACAAAAAACTGGTGCCAACGTAGGCTATGTAGCTAGGCTAGAGAACCCCCACCCAGGCTAGGTGAGGTCACTTACAACAGCTGCACATCACCTAGGAACCTTCCCTATGCTTTCTGAAAGTTTCCATTTGTGGCAAGTCATGTCAACATCTGAAAAACTTTCAGATTTTTGAGGTTTTTGGAATTTTGGATAAAGGATACTCAACCTGTAGTATAAACTTTAACTCTGTTATTTTACACTGAGCACTTTTATTATCACAAGTAATCATTGTGGAATATGTTATACTTATATATATTTGTATATTTAGGCAGCAAATTCTCTTTTAGTCATGTCTGATTGAATAAATTACAAACATTATGTTTGCTTATTTTTATCATAATCCTTTCATATTCATGAATATTTTTCTGTATATTTGATTGTAACATACAGAAAAATATTTGTGAATATAGAAAGGATTATACAAGAAATAAGCAGACATAAATGTTTTTAATTTATTCAATCAGACATATATGAGAGAGAGATAAATAGATGTATATGACTTTTAAAAGAAAGGTATATATCAAACTCATCCTGTATAAGAAATCAGTGAAACAACATATTATTTTGAGTATTTCTTAAGCCTTTCTTGGTCTGGCACAATGATACAGTTTTAGAGTAGCCAGACTAAGATGATATAATGTGATGTTGGATTTGGAAATCTGCGTTTGGTTTAGTTTTATACCCACATTGCCTGATCTCAGTATAAGCTCCCAGATAGTAGCTCCTCATTATACTTAAAGGAGAGGGACAATGCATTTCTTGATGTCTGCAGCTTGTGTAACAGCCTCAGTCTTTTGTTTGCAAATTTCTTATTAAATAAATATTGCACTTTGTAATGTATCATCTTATTGCACTAAAGTAAACTGAAGTGTTTCACTCTTTTTTTCATTAACAAAAACCCATTTAGTGCCATTTTCCATATTATATGAGGGGACCTTAGAGAACCCTAGTTCGCCACCCCCACTTCAAAAACAAAAATCTGACCTTGTACTACATGTTTTGTGGGATGACCTGCACCCCCTCCCCCTGGTCATCAAAACCTGTGCTTTCAAAAGTATGGTACTTAGTTTCAGAGGACCTACTCTTTCAAACTGCACCCCCATTATATTAAGAGATATGGCCAGGGCTATTGCCTGGTGCTTGTGGCATATGAAAAGGCAAGGATGAAGTTACCAGGGAACTAGACACTTTTTGTGTCTACCCATCTGTACATGTGTCGAGGCCCCACGTTAAGCTTAACCAGATTTTGTGTCTAATTTGCCCTCATGGGTTAGTGAATAAATAAGTGTCACAGTAGAGTCAGTAGAACTGACATGAGTCAGACAGTGACAGAAAAATGCTGAGGGGTGGCAGAAAAAAGAGGCAAAAACCATAAGGTGAATTGAATCTGTTGCTTTTAAATTTCTAAAAGAAATAAATAGTTGAACACTTTTTTTTCTTTTTTGCTCACCACATCCACTCTCTTTTCCTCTTATAACACCTTCTGGATGTTCTAAACCATTGTACATCAAGAGAGGAGAACAGGTAAAGACAAAATGAAGAGAGAGAAAGAGAGAATCTAAATTATTGTCCTCTTTAGTGTAAAAAGAACTCTTCCCTATCTAAACTGCTGAGCACTTACTTAACAAGCATTTCCCTATTCTCTAATCGCACACTATAGTTGTATTTTTTATGTTGATTTCGTTTATTTTAAATAGCAATAATTGAGGGCACAGGGAAAGTCACCCTAAATGCATTGCACCTCCTCCATACTTCACACATCCCCTGTCAATTGTCACATGGTATCTGTTTCTTTCTCTCTTTCTTACAATTTTAGTTGTATGTTTTTTAATATGCCCCCTGGTGGAGATAGGACTAAGGTAGGTAAGAGATACAGGGCTTAATCTGCTGACAATAACTCTTCTTAACCTGAGTATGTTCCTTGATCTAAAGGGGCACTTAACTGCAGGCTGTAATTGACAAAAGAAAAAGAGTAAAGTTTTAAGAAAAAGGGAGAAAAAAATTGGATGAGAGAAGAGTGAAAAAAGTGATAAATACAGCTATCCAAAAAGGAAAGGAGAAAAGAAAGCAAAAGCAAGGAAAAGAAATAAACAAAAGAATTAAAGGGAAAATAGAGAGAGAGGTTGAAAGGGAAACTAAAGAAACAGGATGAAAGGGAAAATGAAGAATGGAAAAGAAGAATGAAAGTGAAAATGAAAAAAGGTAAAGAACGAAAGGAAAAATGAAGAGAGGAAAATAAAGGGTGGAAAAGAAGAAAGAAAAGGAAAACAAGGAGAGGATAAAAGGGAAAATAAAGAGAGGAAAAGAAGATTGAAAAGGAAAAGAAAGAAAGTGAAGAAAGTTGAAAGAAAAGAAGAAAACAAAAAACTTAAAGAAAAAAGTTGAATGAAAAAATGCTGTTTAAAATGTTTAATCCTGAGAAACAGAAAGTTTTTTGATAAAGCACAGATGTATATGATCAATAATTTTTGGATAATCTTTCTTTAATTACTTTTAATTTTTTTTTCTTATTCCAACACATAAGTCAGATTTCCATTTTACTATTACTAAGTAAGCACTAATCAGAATAGAAGGGAGCAAAGACTAAGTCTCATATGAAATTTGAATTTCTGTAACTTGTATACTTGGGGGCCTATTTTGTTTTACTTTTCCATATATGCTTTTTTTCTTATGTAATAATATTCTGAATTTAATCATTTAATTAGCTCATAGCATTTAACATTTTCAAAGGTATTTCAAAAAACCATATACAATGTGGGCCAATACATATTTCTAAAATAAGATTTTTAATTGTTGGGCATAGTAGAAAACCGTTTACAAGGTATAAAAAAAGAATTTTCTACCAATTGTTGTTGACTTAAATAAATTCAAAAACACTATACATTGAAAACTGAATATGTTGGTTTTACCTATTAGATATGGGTAGCCTTATTACTACCTGCCATTAGTATAGGTATTTACTCAAACATTTAAAATAAAGAAATAATAATGACTAGATAGAAGTCAAAAGAAAGTAAATTATGGTTTTATTTTCTAGAAAGAGAGCATGCAAAGTATAAAAATGTGTTACATGCCTTCTCTCTGAAAAGAAAGTGGATGTTAAAAATCAGTGCTTATTCACAAGTCCAACACATCAGGTTGCAAGAGGCTGTGTGTTCCCCACAGGTCTGGAAAGCATCTTTTCTTTGTGGCATCTACACCAAAACTGTCCTCAGTACAGATTGGGATTCACTGACTGGCTATTAATGGTCACATGATCACCCAAGTATAGTGCATACTAAATTGGGAAGCTGAAGGAAAGTTAACCCACAGATAAATACAAGACTTTGCAACAGGTTGTGGCCAGTCAATTAAAAAAAATGTCTGTTCATCTAAACAGATATATACTTTATTCCAGAAAGATGAAAGTGAAGTGGTTAGGGATATAAAAAAAAAAAAAAATCATTGATAACTGAAACTATGTCAGCTTCTCTAAGACAATACACTTGTACTCTGATTTCTCCTGTAAATTGAACTGTAAAAAGTTTTCTTTAATTTCAGGCACCTATCCATTTCTGAAATCAAACAAACCTCATCAACGGACTAATAGGGGAATGGGTTGGTCCATTAAAGCAGATTGTCTGTCGATTGGAAGGGGTTATTTTTGAGTTATAAAACCACTATAGTAACTACTACTAGTTATGCTCATAATGTAAATACTATAAACATGTACATATGGCATAAATAAATATATACTTAATATGGATATATTAATCAACACAACAAAAATAGTAGATTTCTCACAGCTACTTTCTCATGCATGCGCTAATGTATCGTACTTTATATACTGTATATCCATCTTTGTTTACAAGTGAAAAGCCCCTACCACCACCAAGTGGTCACTTTGAGAACTAATATGACTCGTTTTGCTAAGCCCACAAATTTTGAAATACGTCGCTGACAATTTTTTTTTCCTGCAGTTTTTTCTTTATTTTGCCTGCAGATTTTGTCCATTCCATCTGAAGTCCGTTGATGGGGTGGGTCCTTAGATGAGAGGTTTGTCTGTACTTTAAATAATATGACTGTTTACTATAAAAAATGATCGATCCAGAAAAATCTTCCGCACATGTTGTAAAAGTGTAAGTAAATTTCAGTTTTAAATTTTTGCCACAGTTGTTGGAAGTTTATTTATTTATATTAATGAGGACTACAGCTAATTACCAAAGTTGCTGTATTGGGCTCTCTATTTTTCTGTCTTCTGAAGTTCCAAAATAACAACATGTACTTTGAAATGAAGGCTGAAGAATCTATCAGGTAACATTTTAAAAACTTCAAAAATTAAAATACTAGTCTGAAAAAAATGTATAAACAGTATTTTTTTTAAAAATACTTAAAAAAAAATTAAATTGATAGCTGAAAAAGAGGAAGAAGGCAAAAAGACAAAGCAAATAAAATAGAAACAGAAAAGAAAGAGAATAAATATATAGAAAGAAAAGAGAATGAATATATAGTTTAAGATCTCCATTATTAAGGGAGATAATTCTCTACTTATGAGTAAGCAAATCAAATAATTTTAAAAAATGGGGAGAGTAAAAAAAAAAAAAGAAAGAAAAAAAAAGAAAGCAGAAAGACTAGAAGAAAAACAGAATATGATTAAAATAAAAGGAAAAAGTGAATGAGTGAAAATAAAGATTAATAATGGAAGTTACAAAGAGAGGGATGAAATAGAATGAAAATTAAGTGGAATGAAAGAAGAAAAAAAATGATTGAAAGAAAGAATGATGAGGATTGAAAGAGTAAAGAGAGAATGATAAAGGAAGAATGAGAATCTGAAAAGAATGAAAATGGAAAGTGACTGAAACACAAAATAACGGACAAATGAAGGAAAGTTAACAATGAAAAGAATGAAAGGATGAATGAATAATTGGACATGAAAGAAGAACAATTAAAAAAAAAAAGAAAAAGAAAGAAAAGAAAAGCAATAAAAGGTACAGTTAAGTACAGATTTGAAGGGACTGCTTAAGAGCTAAGGGTTTTCTTTGAACCGAGGACAGACAACCTGTTATTGTAGGCTTTAGAATAAACAAAAGATCTCTCCTTATCTGACCCTCCCCATTACTGTTTTCCTTTTTTTTTTTTTTTTTTTTATTGGTCATTAGTCAACCAGTTCTTCTTTTATTCTCATTTATATTTGTTATACTTTTATATTTTGGAAACCCCTTCTTTCCCTTGTGAAACCTCAGTTAATATGCATCATACATTAAAACCATTGAGATGTGTGTCATGAGGTCTTATTTTATTTCAAGCAGATAAATATAGAAGGTGAACTAATCGATTAACTAAGGTGAGTTCAAATGTCAGCGAGATGCTGTTTGTTTGCTTTGCACTAATACCATTGGGAAGGGCAGCAATTCATTTTTTCTTCCTCTCATCTATGGTCTTTATAACATAGCAGAATGAACACTCTAGTCTTGGTTGGCAACCTGTCTAAGAGAAAGACAATTCTGAACTGAGATGGCCTCTGTCAAACTATTTTACCCTAAACACATTATTTTTTTTATTGAATTGGAATCACCCCAAGCAAGGCAGTAATGCTACTAAAATACAAGAGGTTACAGAGTGTGTAAGAATTAGAAACAGAAACATTAATGATGAGTATAAAGAGAAGAGAATAATCAGGTGGACAGTATGTAAACTACTGCTATGGTTGCAGTACATATGGTGCTTCTATAACCCTAAAAGGCTATGGGACTCATTAGTGATCAGAAGGGTGTTGGCTTCCATGAGGACACCACCAGATCACATGTCTCTGTGCAGAACTAGCAGAAATTGGTACAGTTTGGCTGGGATCTCCTACAACACTTGCTAAATTCATCTGACCATCTGCCTTCAGATTACTGCTTATTTCAATCCCTACAAAATTATTTTAACCAAAAGAACTTCAATTCTTTGGAAGCCGGTAAAAACCACTTAGACTATTTCATCACCTAGAAAGATGCCATATTCTGAGAGAATGGAATCCTGGAACTGTCTTAAAGATGACAAAAGTTAATTGAACAGAATGACACATATGTGTTTGAATAAATCTATGTATAAACATTGTCTTTGTAACGTCTCTTGAGTGAATTTCAGACTTTTGTTTTAAGCCATGAGGTTTCTGAAAGCCATACCAAAGGTGAACACAGTCCTTATGAATGAAATTTGGTAGATGAAAGTGTTCAGAACCTGTTGACAGTTTTGCTAGTAAGAAGTGTTTGAGTGTGCTGGCCTTGTTCAATTACTGATCCTGTATCTAAGGTCTGCTGGTATAGTTGCAGTATGTGCAGTGAGTAGCCATGGTTAAATGCAAAATAAGTAACAGAACTATCAGACAGACAGAATTGACAAAGTTTGCAATAAGCAAGGACAAGAAAAAAAAAAAAGAAAGAAAAGAACAGGGCAAAAAAAAAATATAATATAAAGCAAGCAAATACTGTATGCAAAGCAAATTAACAGCAATAAGGCAAAGTTCACAAAGTAAGGATTGGAGCCGATATACAAAAACAAGTTCAAACAAGTGTTCTGACTTCAAGACAAGACAAACCAGAACTGAGTAAGATGAAAATGCGAACCGGCTTATTTTATTGGTTAGGAAAATATCCCGGCATGCATTTGTGTGCTTTTGCCTATAAATTGGCAAGCAGCAAGTGTTTTGCACTCATTCCCATGGGGATTGACCCCTGCCAATCTAAATGGATGAGTGCATTCATTTTACCTCTCCTAAATCCACACCCCCCTATTTAAGGAGCCAATAAATACAAACAAAATACATATAAACATTTATATATAATTTGCATATATAACAGTTTTTTTTTAAATATTTCAAACCTTTTATTTTTTTCATAACATTTTTTTTTGCTATCATTTTCATTACACATAAGTTGACTTTCTGGTTGTTGAGAAAACATAAATGTCTTGATCTGTGAACCCTCAGAGCTCAAGCAGGGTCTTATTCTGTCTCAAAAAACATTATTGCTGATCACAAGTTGATATTTTTCATCATTCTCTACACCAAACCCTTGTCACCTTAGCGCAGTGACAGAATGAACAGACATAATTATTGGAAACCTCTACTTAGGTGAGACCTGTAGGGAAAGTTTAGTGGCAGGTGGAGAGCAAGAGGTAGATCAGGAGGAGAGGGAAGATGCTGAACTGGAAGGGTAAGTTATTGATTCTTCTTAGATTAACCACTTGGCACAGGCAGGATTAACTGTGCAATAATCCATAATTGTCACATCACACATACACACTGTCTCATTACTCTGTCACTTTTCACATACACGATCTGAAAGCCAGGATTTTCATTGGTAGTGGGTCAGGTGACAGTCACATTACCTGAAGCTTGTCCTAGTTGCAGGAGTTGGGGAGGTGAGATATCAAGTCTGGAGGGTTGGCAAGAGGTTAGATTGGTGAAGCTAGGAGGAAAGTTGAATGACTGTTTTATTTAGAGACTGATATAACATCGATACTAGCTAGAAAGACCTACTTTTGTAAAATTACTAAAAATATTTTGGCTGTTAATTTTGCTTATATTTTTGGAGTATAAAATCTTTCAGAAGACTTATTTTTGTCAAGTTATTTAGGCCGCTTGAAACTACAATAATTCATTTTTTTTTAAGTCTAGGGAAATTCTATACAAGTAATCAAAAATCTTTACTGAGAAATTTATTATTTTCAAGATTCTGTTCAGGTTTGCTTCAATAACATTTTCATTAGACTTGGATTAATGTCAATTTTCTTCCTATTTATAAAATTTTTATTATTTGAAAATACTAATTATCATTTTGTTATTGAAGTATAATGTTGAGCCATAAATAATTTCCATTTTTGGCCACCAGTTATAATGCTGATAGTATCATCCTAAGTACTAATCATACATAGCAGTTAAGGATAAATTTGGAGTACATTATCAGACATTAGTTTTTGCATAGTGTACACAGTGGATTAAAGAACAAATGCTATTCTGCTCTATGGCAATGCAAGGTTTCAAATAGCAAGAATAACAGAAAAAGGAAATAATATTGAAACTTTAATTTGCTCTCTTCACCCGCCATATTTACCAGACCTGGCACTAACTGATTATTACCTGTCCTGATTATGACGATAAACTAAATCTGGCAGCAAGTTCTATGATCAGGAGATTTTGAGGAGCATGGAACTCTCTTAATTGTTGTAGTTCCCAGGTTCACACTGACTTGGGGTGGTAGGGTCTCAGCTATGTGCAAATAGTTAACCCCCAAACTGGGGTCAAAACATTATGAAATAAAAATGCCAGCAGTACATTTTCATAATAAAAAAAAATTATCTGCAATACATTTTTGTTTAAAAGAAAAAAAAAAAATAAAAGCAATACATTTCTGTAAGGAGCAAAAAATATTACCAGCAATACATTTTTGTAAAAGAAATTACTACTGCTCCCAAGAAAATTAAATTTTAGCATTAAATGACCCATAAAGAGTTGATATGCTGCTAAAAAAAAAAAAAACAAACAAAAAAAAAACTGATTATTACCTTTTTCAATTGCTGCAAAACACTTTGATGGATAAAAATATTATTCTAATGAAAACCCGATTCGAGAATTACTCAAAATATATGAAAGAACTGCTTGATATATGGAAGGAAGTCTTTGTAAATGACAGTGAATATTTAATTGAATAGAATATAATGGTACTTTATTTATTTAAATAAAAATGAAAATTTATGATTCAAATAAATATTATCACTGAGATGACATTGAGGCTGAAGGAAAGTAATGCAGACCTCTTCCTTGTTTATTATAATTTTTGCATTGAAAAAAACGGATTCACAGTTTATGGGCTTATATAATGGCGAATTATCCTTTAGATAGACATTTTTTTCAGTTTATACTTAAATAAAAATTACTCAGAAACTGGTATCCGGTTTAAACAGGAATTTGATTTTTTTTTTTCTTCAAGTTAAAAGGGATTACGATTACATGAATTTGAAACATTGGTTTCTGTATGATCACCAAAGTTAAGCAACTTCAAGCCTACATGTGTGACTGCTTGGGAATACCAAATGCTGCAAGTTTGGATGTGCAAATGATGTAATAGATAATGGCTCAGAATTGTTAATCAGGGAGCCAAGTTCTAATTCCTGTTGGGTTCATTATGTTCACTTATATGCAAATACCCTTGGAGAAGGTATGAATCCACTTCTCTCAGCTATGGGTTAATTTGCAAGACTTGTATCACTAAACCATTAGTATCTCAAAAATATTCTTACAATCTAAAAATACTTTCTGGCTTTAAATAACCTGCAAAAAATGAATCAACAATCAAGTTAAAGAATTTTAATGGTATTGAACAAACACAAATTGTGCTGTGATGTATCAACAAACAGGTTTTGGTAATGGTGAGATTAGCCGTTTCTTTACAAGGAAACATTCAGCATTCTGAACAGTTAGCATTAATGTTGGTTGAAATTGATAAAATCTTTTTCTTAATAACTTGCTCAGGAAAATAGGTTTTAAAAGTCCTTTAGCTGTTATTACCCTTTATAGTATTGATTGGAGTGTTCTTCTTAAATTTATATTTAAGGTAGTGTGGAATGTCAACATCTTCAGTGTACCATCATTTCCTATTCTAGTTACATATGCTACACATTTTAGTTGTTGATGCTGTCGGTTGACATTCCAAGGATGTGCTTTATGTTATTTGGTAGAATATCTTTCTAATACTATAGTGCTAATATTTTTTTTTTCTTTTAAAGTGAGGTTCAATCTGTACAAGGTCTCAAGTAGAGGTTTATGTACATTAAGAGGCAGTTTATATGGATAGGAGGGGAAGATAACAGTCACACCTAGACTTGAATAGGTTAAGATTAAGTGATCAGGGAAACATCCTCTTGGGAGTCAGTTCCACAGAGCATTGGTTTGGAGAAAGAAGCTGTTCAAGTGGAACTTCTTATCGATGAATCAAAGAGACTTTGACAAGGCCATTCACATGAATTGGATTTTGGTAGACAATTCTGTGCAACGGAGAAGCCTACACACGCTTTTTGATTCACAGCCATCTCTGCTATCACCAAAGGATAAAAGACCCAGGGAGAGAAAGGAAATAGGGAGAGGGGATGACAATACTGATGCAAGTGAGTGCCCACAACCTCTCACCAATGGAATATGGAGAGAATGTGGGTGGTTCACTACAATATAAATGGCATGGCAGGTCTTAGCCATGACGGTTAGGACTGGCAGAACCAAGGAATTTAATTTGTCTGAGCATTTTCCATGGAAGTAGCGCTAGAGCAGTGAGTGGCTTGCCACATCCCATCAGTGAGAGAGAGGTTGGAGGGTGGAAAATAACTTGTCACCCACAAGGACTTTTGAACTCTATCAAGACTGGAAAGTGAGGACTGGAAAGCTAACACCCCAAAATGACAACAGTACTCCATTCCCAGCCTGATCAGAAAGCCAGGATTTTCATTGGTAGTGGGTCAGAAATTTTGGAAATGGTAGAGGATAGCATGAGGAGTCGGGTATTTACTGGTGTAGCACAGGAAGCCAACCATTTTTCCTGTATCATTTACGATGGGTTGTATGTACAAGTTCCATTTGAGGTCAGGTGTGACTTTAAGGCCCAATATTCTCTCAAGACACAGAACCTCCCCGAGGGGGACAACAGTTCATCCTGACAGGATCCGATCGGCAATGATCTAAGAAATCTGCCAAGGGATTATCTTCTTAAAGACTTCATTCACTTGAATCATTATCATAATCATCATGCCTTTGACTACTTCAGTTGTCAGGAGTAAACCTGAGAGTAGAAGAAACAGACAACCTCCTCTAGGCTTATCTGTTCCCTGTGGCTCTCATGAGTTCTGGCATTATCATATCTGTCCACTCTTTTTCTGAAAGCATAGATGGTGAGAATGATCCAAATTCCAATGATTGTACCTTGTGTTGGTAGTTTGATGGTGTTTCTTGCTTCAGTCACCCATTTGTTATGCCTATCTATGAGTGAGTCAATGGGATACGTGGCCATTGTTGATCTTGGTCTCAATTGATCTGTCATGGTGTTGTTTTGATTCTTCTTCTTCATGATTCTTTCAGTGGGCTTTGAGATAACTTTGCAGTGGCCATCTCCTTTCCAAGAATGGCTCAAAACCATTTTTTAATCATTGATTTGAAAAAAAACATTTGTATATAACTGATAGTTAAGACATCTCTGAATGAGTTAGACACCATACATGACATTTTTATGAAAGTCTACATCAGAGGCTAATCATTATATAGATGTACATACACACACACACACACACACATATATATATATATATATATATATATATATATATATATATATATATACACACTACAGTTCAAAAGATTGAGGCTGATAATTTTTTAAATTGGCCCCAAAAGTAGTTTTGTATTTTAAATAAGAGAAAATTATTATACATGATTAAAAAAAAGTGAGACATGACTTTTATTAGAAATTTTATTATGTCAAAAAAAGACATTTTATGGTTAAATTTTGCTCTTGTCAAAATATCCTCCTTTAGCCTTGATTACTGCAACACACATTTTTGTCATTTGTTGCTAAAGTTTCTCAAAGTATAACTTTAATAATTGATTCCATTCTTTTTTCAATGAATCTAAGAATTCTTTTTCATTTTTTTCACTCTTTTGTCAAGTTCATCCCATACTAATTCTGGGGCTAACTTCAAACTTTTGAACTGTAGGGTATTTGAAATGAAGATTGCACAATATCAGTATTTTCTCTAATTGATTTCTCCATTATAATATCAGATCGAAAATATTGATGTGTGTCTTAAATATGGGTTATCAGTAATTTTATATTGCTGCTTATTTTATATCTGGGTGACCTTCATTATCCTTAGAAGTGACCTTTGGCCTTTGTGTGTGTGTTTATATAGATTAAAAAGTTCATTGGCTCACATGTTATCAGCTGAAACTTGATATGAAATTTTCAATATATAATGGTTGATTCTATGCGATCACTGAATTAAGTGCATTGACAAGAAAGGAAAAATAAGTTGAAAAATAATTGTGTAAAATAAAGGATATTCATTCATAGTCTTTGGACTTATTGATGTACCTACATAGGTTTATGCATTTATATGTGCAAATTTGGTGCGTGTGTGTATAATATATATATATATACACACACACACACACACACATATGAAGAGGTGTGGAAAAGTCTTTAGCTTGATCAACTGGCCAAATGACCAAACATCAGAACTATTTTGGAAGGACTTATTGGTTGTTCAGATAATTTTTCACTACACTCTTGTGAGTATATCTCTCTCTGTGTACATGTGCATATATATATATATACACACAATCTATTTATATACATACATAAATATACACACACACACATATATATAATAAAATATAGTTTTAAGGTATGCTATATTTATGAGTTAAAGTGATCAATATGCAAATATAAAGTGGACATTGAAGTCAACAGCCAGAGATGATAGTCTGTTTCATGCTAAATGCAATCGTCATGCCATACATAGATAATTGTCAGATTTTAATGAAACTTTCAGGACTTATTCACAAATGAATTAAATTATTTTTTAAATATTTCTTTTTTAGAAAATCTTTGTAAAAATATTAATTTTTTTTATCTGTTAACCCCAACTTATTTTATGAAAATCTGCTCCAAGTTGTAAAATAAAAAATGCAATAAAACTAAGACATTATTTAATTGGAAAAGCTTGTGACTGAAATATATTATGGACACTATTGTCTTTCAATGAATAATGTATTTTTACAAGAATTTTTTTCATTACTACAATTCAATGAACTCGAATATTTTAAAAAGAATTTGGAATTTATTTTATATGTGTATAAACATGTTGATTTTCATAAATACAGATGTTCAAATGCAACATTATCAGAAAAAAGCCCTCTCACAGACGTGCCGTCGCCTCCCTCTGTCTTTTTTCAAATACTTTCATGGTAACTGCTCTGAGTAGCTGCTTTCGCTGGTTCCCAAACTTTGTGAATTTAAGCGTTCTACTAGGCTGGCATCTCGCTCACACCCTTTCACTGTCGAAACTGTTAAATGTAGCCATCTCTTCTACTCTAATAGCTTCATGTCTCGTACCTCTCGCCTGTGGAACTCTCTCCCTTTTTCCTGTTTCCCTGATAGCTATAATCTCCAACTGTTCAAATGTAATGTCAATCGACGTCTCCAGATGCCCTGATCTATCCCCTATCCTTCTCTTCATCCTTTCCTCTATCAATCCTATTTGCTCTCGCTCCAACTCTCCGTAACCCCTTGCATGCTAGT
>CAHIKZ030000786.1:100000-122500 GCA_903632075.3 Acanthosepion pharaonis | reverse complement strand
TAAATTATATGTTAATAATAAATATACATTTTTTTTTCCTCACCGGTAGCACTACTCTGAGTTTCGTGCACAATGCAATCTTCAGATGCTGAGTTTTAACACAGCACCTAAAGATTGCATTGTGCATGAAAAGAAAAAAATGTATGTTTATTAAAATTTATATATACATATCATATTTACTATATGCTAAGATAGATTTTTGTTCTGGAAAAAATGCCCTCAAAAATCATTCTGTGTCTTAGCACTGAAAGGTCAAGTTGTAAAGAGTTTGCTAAGCCTCACAAACCCCAGACATAAAATATAAGCCTACAATTATCTCTCATATATAATAAATACTGGATATCCTGTTAATACTATATATATCAGCTGGACGTTGCATGTAAATGCACTGTCTGTTGAGACATTCTGTGGCTTGTAGTGGCAAGTACAAGTTGTTTCTGATGTGAATAGTTATAACATTGTAGGAAACTATTGGGAATCTTGTTAATAACAATCACAAATATTTAATAATAGGTCCAAAATGTAATAATTTGTTGTGACAAAAAGACAAATGATATCATAGAGCCGGCGACTTGGACTTACTAATACAGTAAGTTATTAAATACTTAAGTATTTTTTTTTAAATATTTATTTATAAAGTGTGTCTTACCACTTGGAATATACGATATATAAAATTTTCTATATTTATGGGAGAACAGTACTAAGTATCTAAGATAGTGTCTGTAGATATAGACAGTATGGTTTTATATATATATATATATATATATATATATATATATATATATATATATATAACACATAGAGGTAACAGTTTGTTTTTGCGTACTAGACGAATCATCGTGGGCCTGACGATTGCATCTAGCATGAAACAAACTGTCGTCTCTATGTGTTGACTTCAATGTTCACTTTTATAATTGCACACGCTCTATCTCTGATATTGAACACTTTATCCCATAAATATTGCACACATATATATATATATATATATATATATATATATATATATATATAAATACTAAAAATGAGACATTTTGTGTCAATTTTAATGATCATTCTGATTCAAGTTATGAGTAATCCTTCTCTGACAAGAAGGAAATTCAGTCAGAAATTGTCTGAAGTTCCTTTCAGAAGAAAAGTACAAGGAATATAGTCCAAACTTCTGAATTTCTTAAGTCCTCATCAGAGTTGGTAGAGTCAGTTGCTTACATCACAATACTTATTAGTTTTCTGACTTTAGATCCCAAAATATGCCCCACATGCTTTATCACATTTAAAAATAGTGTTGCTACTCCATTTCAGAATTGTACTAAACTCACCAATTGTCTCTATCTACCCTGATGATGACTTAAGAAAGTTGAAAACTTGGACCATATTTCCTGTACTTCACTTTTCTTCTGAAATGAACTTTGGACAATTTCTGACAGAATTTCTTCCTTGTCTGAGAAGGATTATTTGTGACTTGGAAAAGTAAATCATTAAAATTAACCAGCACAAAATGTTTGTTGTTTTAATAGTATTTGCCTTTTAAAGAACATTTGCTGCCTAAATACACAGAATATATATATATATATATATATATATATATATATATATATATATATATATATAATAGCTGACGACTTGCATTCAAGGATACCCATCTACTAGGGTGACTGGCCAATCCTTATTGCAGACATCTGCTCAGGCATAATTGTGTTTGTTCAACACCTGCAGAGCCCACCCACCTGTGGCTTATATTGCAACTATGCTGAGTGGATCTTGCTTACAATTTCTGGGAGAGAAGTTGTTATCTAGCATGATCAACAATCTTGAATAAGGCATGCACGTTCAAACCCTTGGTCATGATGACTTGTGACTTTGTACTAGCACAACCATTGACAGGCCCGTAAGTGTTCTGTCTACTCAATTTCACTCATGTGACTTGGGTCAACCTGTTGTATGGTTTTCAGGCACTTTTCCAAAGGTGCCACTTGCTGGGATCACCCCTCTCTGGACTGATAACATCAAGAAGTCTCCTTCCTGCCAAATCGACCATGGTGAAATTTGAACCTTGGTTTCATGATCAGAAAGCGAATGATCTATCTACTCGGCCATGCACCTATATATATGTGTGTGTGTGTGTGTATGTATGTATATATATATATATATATATATATATATATATATATATATTTGTTAAACATAACAGACAATGAATGTCTATTATATCTGAGCATGAGCTGTTCTAAGGCATGTAAATTGATACACTACATTGGTTTTTGTAGAAGATTTAGTTAGCTGGTTATAGAGTTATTAGAGACTATGAGGTCAATTGTTTTAAATTTTTTATAATATATGATGAGCTTAACTTGTTTATTATTATTAATGGGGTTAACATTTCTACCTATTATTTACATGTCCATTATCTGATACTGATAATAAATCTACTATATATATTAGTTTTACTACAACTATGCTCTCTCATAGACTTACCTGTCACCTTTCTGATCTTAGTTCTATTAAGCAACATTTCTTAGAAAAACATAGCCATGTACATGATATTAAACAGAAATCAGTTGATAACACAATAATAATCACACGTACATACAGTAAAAGAACCTTCAGATATTGGAGGCCATCTACATTAAAACAAAGCAACCCACACTCAACAAAATTACATTTCAAACTAGTCACAACATATTACATTGCATCTAGACATGGTTTTGTTGTTAATATTTCAGTCTCTCACGTGGTTTGATCTCATAGAACCGCATCATGAACTTACAATCTGCGTCTGCTATTCTGCAACTATTATCGTTGCTTAGCAATCTTTTATGTCAGCATAACAGAATATCATCTTTGACAGTGGATATCTTTGTTTCCTGTCTGTATAACCACTCTGAGGATTGCTCATGGGAGCCGAAAACTTAGGACCAACTTAATAAAAAAATATCCAAATCTTTGATAATTTTTGTCTTTACTTTCACCAGAAATTAAAGCAAACATTAGACCTGCTCATGATCAGATATAATAGAAATTCATTGTCTGTTATATTTAACAATATATGTTTAAATAATGATCTGTGTCCCAATACACTATATATATATATATATATATATATATATATATATATATATATGCATGGTAGCCACTAAGTTCATTGGTAATCAATAATTCCATTGTTGATAAAGCATTTATTTCATACAACACATGCTTTTAATATGCCTTTCCATTCAGACTAAGTTATTCATCTTGCTTGTTGTACTTGGTAACCTTTTGGGAATTTTGAACCAAATCCTTTATTCAATCCACAAGGATAGATTGTTCTCATTCCACTTTCCATACTTAGAGGATATTTTATATCCCTTAATACTGACACATTTTATTCACTTTTGCGTTGCTTGTCCATTTCTTTTATTGAGTATATAAATTTTCCACACTCTCTGACTCAGTAATTGAACTCATAACTACCTCGGAATCAAACATGTTTTAACCATGAAGGACACTCCAATCAGTATTAGGAAGACATGTCTATTAAACCTAAAGTTTCTACATAGGTGGTAGAATTTCCTTTCTTAATCAGAGGCTCCCAAATGGTATTAATCTCTGTTATAGCATACTTACAGATGATAATGGCTATGTCCCCATTCACATAAATACAGTATTAAATACTGTATGTTGGTCTGCAGTTGGAGATTCATTATGGAATTTACTTGATTCACCTATAGCTGTTAACTATTTCTTCTATGTGCTTCTGGCGAATCTTATATGTGTTGTTCTTCTCCCAAGTATTATCATTCATTACCATCTTAGTTTGATTATTTTATTCAGTAACCTTCCCTAGGTTACAACAATCTCCATGCTAATTCTACTGAGAAAATTGTCAGAATCTGATATGTGTATTGATTCTTTTAATTTTCTTATCCTCCAGTGTTCTATCAGCTTGATTTCATTTCACAGTCACTACTGATCACACTTTTCCCTCATTATATTAACAGCCATGCCTGATTTCAATGTCACTCTCTGTTAACATTTCTCTATCTTGGCTTATCCTGAAAGAATTAACATGTTAGGCTCTGATAACTCCTTCCTTAGCCTTAGCATAGATACCATCATGTCACAAAATTCTCAGCATTCCAAATATAGACTTTAGTTCAGCCTTGTTCATTCTTAGTCATGGTATTCCACTTTTGAATAAAGGCATATACACCCACCCTGGAGAAGCTTCTTGGCTGTTTTCTTAGCCACATGTGAGTTAAATATTTTGCTTCATCATCATTGGAGAACTGTTACTCTTAGTATGTCCTTCATAGCCCAAGTAGATAAAGGTAAGTTTATCCAGTTATGCACTGTAATTGGTTATCTGGTCTTTAAACTGTTGCGAATACTTTTTTTAGGCATCTCATTTCAAGCAATGCCATAATGCCACTAAGACACAAGGGGTTACTGGAAGTGGAAGGCAATGAGAAAACATTAGTGAGGAAAAGGACAATAAAAGTACAAGATTTGCAAAGACAGAAGATTGCATTTGACATTACATTTAAATTTTTGATGATCGTAGTTGACAGGTAAGCAAGAAGCCAGAAAAGAGTTCTGCAGGTGAGAGGTGTGAAAGAAGAAACTATTATTATAAAACTTATGGTTATATCTAGCTATTCACCCAAAGCAAGGCAATAATGCCACTAAGACAAGCAAGAAATCAGAAGAGAGTTCCACAGGGTGAGAAATGCAAGAAAAGAAACTATTAGTATAAAACTTATGCTTACATCTATTTCAACAGTAAAACAATAAGATCTAGTATTACGTTTAAATTTATCCAATTGAGGTACCAAAGAGGAGAGCTCATTAGAACAGTTTACATGAAAATATTTGTAGAAAAGAGAGAGGGAAGCTACATCTGACAGTGAGACAGTGATCAGTCATCTTCAAATGTAGTCTATCTTGAAAAATCCTTGCTCTAAGTTTTGATGATGTTCTCATATAGGAGTCAAAATTGACAGCAGTGCCACTGGGAACAAATTTTGATTGTATGAATCATTTATGATCACAAAACACAATGGCTATAACTTTTCCTATAGAGTCTGCTTCTTTTTGGGTTTCACCATTGATCCTATTTTGCTGTCTGGTTCATATTGATGAACCCTAGCCTCATTTCTTGGGGAGGTACTATCTGTATTGTTGTAGTCAGTTTCATCTGGTATGTAATAAAGTTCCCTAAAGTAGCATAAGTAAGTCAAACAATCCAACAACACATCTTCTTTTTCATTACTGCAGTTGCAATTCTTTCTGTCTCCTCTTTAAACACATTTTTATAGATTGAATGACAGTGAAAATTTGCAAAGATTAAAAGAGATTCCTGTGAAAGTCTATCTGACTCTGAGATCTATTTTTTTTCTTTTTTCTTTTTTTTAAATATACAACTTATAAAGCCACCATTTTCTTTTTGGGGATATTTTCATGCGAGATATGTCTGAATCCGTTTTTGTCCCGGAGGTAAGTCATTTTTTCTAGTGTTACAATTGTGCAACTCTAGAAGCTCTTGGGCAGTTATCTATTCTTTTAAAGAAAGAATTCCATAGCTCACTTGAAGGCTTTCATAGTGATTCTTCTTTCAGCTGTAATGATAATATCAGTCTGTTTATTTTATTCTTGTTCAATGCAACAGGTGACTTGTCACCAAAGTTAGCTTTTTCTTTCTCTTTAGGATTACCATTAACTGTAATAAACCATTTTCTGACTGTGCTTACATTAAGTGCACTCATTCCATTAATATTCACTAACTTCTTGTGAATGTTTGTAACACTTACCCTTCTAAAAATGGAAATTATATAATAGTTCTTTGTTTTCTATAACTGCCCAGTGAGATATACATTTTGAAAGAGGATTATGTGTAGAAAAAGAGAAAGTAACTCCACAAATTTTCACCTGGACTTATAAACACTTTTTGGTTTATAGCTGACAAAAACAAACCCTTGGAATTCTAATGCTTTCAAAATTTTAACAGGCATTACTCTTTGATTTGCCTTTATATGTCTGGGTATATACAGTTATACAGTCCTCAAAATCAGAAGTAGAGCATATAGGAATCAACACTGCATGGTGGCTAAATTTCTCACTGGAATAACTCCATAGAAAAGTGTCAGTTCATGTATATGCAGTAAGGTATCCTTTGATTTATTGCCAAGTTATATCAGAGCCATGTAAATTTTTTCTAGATATTCAAAACAGATACATTGCAGATAGACTTATATATACGCATGTGCGCACACACACACATATATATTTTAAGACATTTTTTATGTTTATATGTTATTTTTATAGATACAAATATTTAAGTAAATGCTCTGTTTATAATAAACAGTATTAACAACATTTCTTAAAAATGACTGTCAGACTTTGTCCATTTCATAATGTGTGATGTCATTTGTTTACATTTGGATACGCATCGAGCAGATATGAATGCATGAGAGAAAATCATGGAGAATTGTAGTCTAAAAACAGTAAAAATGACCTTGCTAACCAAAACACTCCTGTAGCTCAATCAGTTAAGGAACGTCAGGCTATATGACGGTTCCATATAGGATACAGGTTTGATTCCTGTCGGAGGACACATATTTTCTATGAAAATTTTCTCGGACATTCAGGCCAGTAAATGTTGTTAATACTGCTTTTGCTTTGTGCTAGATGATAATCCGATAAGTAAATATCCAGACAGTGAATTTGCCTTGTTGATATAGTTGTTTATTTTCTACTAGGTTCAATTGCTGGTGTGTTCAAGCCCAAGTAAAAAGCCAGAATTTAAAATCCTGATTTTCAAAACAAGGAACCAATCTCCATATATTGACTCCCATTTATCTGTATTTAAGCCTTGTGCCAGACTAAACTAAGCTTAGTATATCTTTTTTTGTATTTAACTTAAATACTTTCAGTTAAATTCAAATTAACTCTAGATACTTCAACTTTCAAGTCAGATATTAATAGCTTCATTTAGTTTATTAATTGATCCTCTTTGGGTCCCTCACTATGATGGCCATGTGTCATACTGAGCTAAGTTTAGTAAATGTCTGTATAGCTAACTAATTCTGGTTTTTTGATCTGTTGATATCCATCTAATTTTTTTTTTCTGTTTGTCTGTCCTTATTAATCACTATCTCAAACTTAATCTGTTCATATTGATATAATTATCTGGGGGTCTGCTTAGTAGTTGAGAAAGTTATCGATTCCCTCACCACGACCAATGATCAGTGTTTAAGGCTAGAACTTTTGATTTTTAAGGCAGGCAAGCCCTTTCTCCACTCAGAAAATTAACACGTCTTTTTACTTCATTTTATATTGTCTGACTGAGCTAGACATAATGTGATATTTATATAGCTGTGTTATTTTTTCATATTTATCAGATATGTCTATCCATTTTTGTTCTCCCAGTGTTGTTTTCTTTTTTGTCTTTGTAGCTTTGTCTTGGTTTATCTATTCATCTCTTTCTCCCACCATATACAAATGCTGCTCTAAAAGTTATGCCTACTGTTTGTTTCCATGGAAACTACAACAGACAATTACACTGTTGGATCGCGCATGTTTCAAAGCACTATATTTCCATTTCTCCAGTAGTGGACTGTCTGGAGAATTGCTGTTCACAGAGTTCATCTTTCATCAGTTCAAGCATGGCCTGTCATGCAAAAAGCTCTCACCACTGTTGAAATGCTTTCTCACCTACTTGTGTTCACATCCATTGTTTGGTCTGTGCAAACATTCAGAAAGTATTGTTGAATATCAGTGAGGAGATTTTCTGTATGAGTAATTCAATGATGTACTTTTTTGTACAGACTTACATCAATGTAAGTGCCATTTTGCCACAGTGTCACTCAGCTGCTGTCAGAAGGCAAAAGAAAAATATGGGTTATTGGTTGGAAGGTTGAATTTTTACAGCTTTGCCACCAATATCAGCTTCTGACACCATGGGCCAATATGATAAAATGGGAGACACTACTTTGAGACTGACCTGTATGTGTGTAAGTTGCTTGGTTGTTTGGGGTTTTATGGCATATCAACCACTATGGGTTGTTTAATGCCAAATCGAGTTTGCACATATATATTAAATATATATACTTTGTAAACATAATTTGAGGATAACATCCTTAAACCACAGCTTGTTTATTCTTACTCAAGTAAATGGTTTCAAATGTTTCTATCTGGCATGAGTTAGTTATTTATAAGCTGGCAACATTATTTTTTTCAAAAACATATAGCTGGCAACATTATTTTTCCGAAAACATTATCTGTAGCCTTGTTGTTGGACGTAGTTTACCACCATACCCAGGACGTGGATGTAGTTTATTGCCATACCCAGGACGCGGATGTAGTTTATTGTCATACCCAGGATGTAGGTAAGATCTGGAAAAAACTAGGAGTTTACTATTTGCCCATAGCTGGGACCCCTAACAGGTGCTACCACCCCAGGTCAGGGTGGACCTGGAAACACCAGCAATTAAGAGGTGGTTCCACGCTCCTCAAAACCTCCTGATCAGAGGCCTTGCTGTTGTATGCAATTTAACGTCATACCCAGGACGGTGTGTGTGTAGAGGGGGGAAGCATGCATATATATATATATATATATATATATATATATATGGTATATTTATGGTTTAAAGTGCTCATTTTTATATTTATATACACTCTATCCATAATATTGAGCACAAATAAATATACCATACCTTATATAAATATATATATATATATATATGCTCCTCCCCTACACACAGGTCAGTCTCAAAGTAGTCTCCCATTTTATCATATTGGTCCATGGTGTCAGAAGCTGATATTGGTGTCAAAACTGTAAGTAAGTGTATAAGCCATGAAATGGGTCCTCCCCTACCTCTCCATTTTTCATAGTAGATGTCAGCCAGTTCATTGTGAATAATTTGACTAAAATCTGCTGGAATCCCATCATGCATGAACCAAATGAATCTTCATATTCGTACATCCTGAAGTAGGTCTGGAAGTGTGTTTGAAATAAAGTCTCTGTTGACAGTTCCTATAAGACTTGCTGGAAGAACATTTGGATCTACCAGACAGTCACCTACACATTAATCGCAAACTGATGCTGATGTATAGCCTGTATTGTACCATAGTGATTATGATCCACCCACAAATGTTGATTGTGTAAATTTGTTATTCCATCTCTTTCATATGTAGAGACAAATAACAGATCAGCAGTTTGTGCAATAAATCATCAAAAGTTCTCCATGGTGAGTAATCAGAGGGCAAAAGACCCTGCATATGTTACAAATGATACGGATACAGCAGCTGCTCTTGAAGTACCCTCCATGTGGTACTATGAGATGTATGACATGCTATTTGACATGTGCTGATACCTGGATTGTCTCCAACAGCCTGTAGAATGTGTTCTTCATGGTCAGGTGTATGAGCAGATTTAGTAAGACAGACAAAGGCTACAACTTTATTATAGATATAAGAAATTTGACAAATGGAAAACATTTCATAGAAAATATATATTTTTTCCCCAGCTTTTTTTGTATCGAATGTCTTTAAGTCATTCTGAAAATGAGATGATGATTTACCTTTAATTCAATACAAAAATTTAGGAACAATATACTAACAACTTTCAACATGTAAAGTAAAGATATAGAATAAATATTAACGGCTTTTTTAAAAGTCACTCATTTTCTTTATTCTCTATTCACGAGACATGCCAACTTAGGAAAAAAGTACGATGATTCATTATTTAATCATACACACAAATACGCATTTCTTTCTTTTCATTTTTGTATTTGATTAACCCTAAAAAGGCGAAATGTGTAGTCAAGTCTAGTTTCAATGAAACATTTTCCATTTGTCAAATTTCTTAAAAACTTTGTCAGGATTCTATTTTAAACACACACACACACACACATATATCTTTCATTAAAAATGACCGATAAGGTATTTCTGTTATGTTTTCATTTTATTTTTCTTGTATTCACACAAGCTTTCTTTTTTAGACTTTGTGGGTGGTGTCGAAATTTTCCAAATGATTGTTCATTCCAAGTACTTCTGGCTAATGTATTAATAAGGATTTTGGTTGTTCTTTTGTGAATGGTGTTTAAGTGCTGTTGTAAACAGTCCAAAAGTTGCTGAAAAGTAGACATTTTTAATTCCTGAATTGAATAATGCCAGTATATTGTTGTTGTGTTCACAGTTGATATTGTCTTTGTTTTTTTCTTACGATAAGGACTTATTTTTAGACACTTTTTGCAGTTGGCAAAAAGTTTTGTATTCTTGACAAGTATGTTGTGTATCAAGGTCGTTATATTTCCATGTTGGTTTAAATGTGTGTGCATATGGACATCTGATCTGAAAAATGTAAAGTGTGTCATCTTGATAAGCAAGTGATGGTATATACAACATAATTATTTATGAATTTTGTCTGTAATGCAGTTCCCTATGGATTATTTGAATACATAAATAATGTTGGTCTTATATAGTTTGTATTTTGCTGGTGAACTGTTGTTGCTGATAATAAGGTTGGCTGTTTTGAATCTTTTATACGAGATAATTACCTTATTTTTGGTTTGTTCAACTGGCATAATGCATTTTTTTATCATATTCCTCTGAGTGATTCATCCTGTTTGTAATTTCTGTATAGTTTGTTTCAATAAAATATATTGCATAGTTTTAGAACAAATTAACACACACACACACACACACACACACACACATAATGAAATGGACTAAGTCCAACAATTATTTTAATATATTTTCTGTTTATACAATACTTTTATAAATACAATTATTTAAGTAAATGCTCTGTTTATAATAAACAGTATTAACAACATTTACCAGCCTGAATGTCCGAGAAATTTCATAGAAAATATGTATCCTCCGATAGGAATTGAACCTGTATCCTACATGGAAGCATCATATAGCCTAGCGTGCTATGCCATTTAGTTACAGAGGAAGCATCTGGCTAGCAAAGTCAAATTACTGTTTTTAAACAACAAATTTCCAATTTACTATGATTTTGCTCAAAGCATATAGCAAGTCAGGCCAAATGATGGTTTTGGGTAGGATACAGGTTCATTTCCTGTCAGTGGACACATATATTCTATGAAATTTCTTGGATATTCAGGCTGATAAATGTAGTTAATACTGTTTATTATAAACATAACATTTACTTAAAATAATTGTATATATACAAGTAATGTATAAACAGAATATATATATATATATATATATATATATATATATATATATAATAACAATATTTAAATTTTGATATAAAATATGATACTCTAATTAAGAGAAAACAATTCACAAAGACAAAAATGTTCAGAAAGTGCTTTATTTGCTAGATCCTCCACAGTAAATTTACATCCAGGTTCTTACGTTTCACCATTCTTGTAAGATCTTCTATTACAACAGTGTGGGATATTTAATAACAAAAATGATGAAAACAACAATGAAATCGGCTCAATTATATACACAAAACTCATATGAAAAAAAATTGGAAGAAATTATCTTAAATTAAAAATTCCCAACATGTCTTGTTCATGTGCATATGGAGTTGCATCAGTGTAAACAAACTTAATCCGATGATGCCCTAAGGAATGAAATGCGTCACACAAAACCTTTTACCATTTTGTCATACATCTCCCCACACTATATATATATATATATATATATAATGTATGAGAGAGACACACACACAAATAAAATGGAAGGTACTCATGCATATTTATGCTATATCATCCAATTTATGCATATTTATCTAGATAGCCTTGGTCCCTATCTCACACACTTATGTACAACAAAAATTAGAAATTAACAATAACCAGCTGGTGACACGAGGCAAAAGATATAAAAATTAAAACAATTTCCATACATTGCTATGAACAAATTTACATGATGAAAAAATTAAGATGAAATTTATTAGCTTGTAATTATTATTTGATTAACTTATAACTTATAAAGATCTGGGACTGACAGACTTTGATAGCAATAATTGCTTGATTACATTAAGTGTAATTATGATAAGTGAAAACAACTAATACATACATACATACATACATACACACACACACACACACACGCAGATGCATATATGAAAGTAGCAACTTATTGTGTTCGGTTTATAGAACTTTATAAAAAAATTATACAAAATTTATTGACTTGAATTTATTTGATTATTAGAAATTATCTTATAAAGTATCTTTAACTGATTTTGATAGCAATGACTGATTACATTATTGGCGATTATCAAATATGGCTTCCTCTGTATATATGCTTCTACATATGTAAGGTTATATATTTTTTCTCTCTTTTGTTTGTGTGTGCAGGAATTCCTTGATATGTACAACAGTAACTATACAAAATCAATTTTCAATTGCTATGTTTAAACTGGAGAATGTTTTACTGCACTAATCGAGCATTATGTATGCACTAATCAAATTTTGGTATATAAAAAGTTTAGTGCATTAATCAAAAATGCATTAATTGAGGGATGCCTGTGCATACATATGTACATGCACACACACACACACACACATATATATATATTTTTGGTGGGGAATGGATATTATTTCTTATTGTTATAAGCTTTATTTTTAATGGGTACACATGTTTATATTGATATCCCTGTTTTTTTGTTTTTTTTATAACAGCTGGCTTCAAATGCATGTACCCAGTAAAAATAATGTTTGTAGTAATATGAAATATATATGCACATGTAGGTATCAGTAATTCTGCAGGTTGATATCATTATTAGTTGAAATTTGGCCTGGAATATTTATTATGTAATGTTCAGTCTATGTGATCAATATGAGTGGAGAAGCACTGAGTTAAGTGCATTGAAAAGGAAGGAGATTATGTTGAAAAATCAATATTTATTGTGTTAAGTAACTATGTTTTTTTTTTTTCATCATTAGATATATGAACTTATTGATGTTCTCTCTCTCTCTCTCTCACCCCCCCCCCATATATAGAGAGAGAAAGAGAGAGAGAAGCAAAAGGAAAGCAAAGTAGTGGTTGAAGCTGACAAATGAAAAAGCAATGTGCAGCTATTCCTGTTGTACATAAGACTCTTCTTAGTACACTGAGTGTTAGTTGTGCGA
Source organism: Acanthosepion pharaonis (assembly GCA_903632075.3). Lineage (NCBI taxonomy): Eukaryota > Metazoa > Mollusca > Cephalopoda > Sepiida > Sepiidae > Acanthosepion > Acanthosepion pharaonis. The sequence goes on along the minus strand of CAHIKZ030000786.1, from coordinate 109,415 downwards.
CTGATACAACCAGAGAACTACATTACTAGGACGATGCAGTCGTCGGCACTTTCACTTTCATTATTCCATTCCCAAGCTGCCTGCTTGCCTCCTGTGGTCTCTTTAGGCAGACAGGCAGGCAGCCCACAGGACGGCAGCTGTGGGGCAGTGGCAATGGTGTGGCGTATTAGGGTGGGGCTTCGCCTGCTCTAATGCACTGATCTGCTGACAGACAAATCTTTTTATGGAAATATGATATAGTGGTGTGTATTGATAATTCTCTCTTACCTCCACTGCCCGAGAAAAAAAAGGAAAGATGAAAAGACAAAAAGCAATGCCACTCATCCTTCCTTTTCGTTATTGAGTTGTTCTTTTCTCCTTACGCTTCTAGTTTGATGCTGAGATGTGTGTGTGCATGCATTTTGAAGCCAATGGTTTATTATTTAGATTTCTTTTAAAGAAATATTGCTGGCTTTCACATTTGCCAGCTTTAGTTTGTATATCTGTTTGTACACATTTTAGTGTGTGTTTATATATATATATATATATATATATATATATATATATATATATATATATATATATGAAAAAATATAGTTTTTTTAAGGTATGGTATATTTATGGGCGAAAGTGCTCAATATCAGGGATAGAGTGTATGTAAATATAAAAGTGGACACTGAGGTCAATACTAAATGGTGATAGTCTGTTTCATGCTTGAACACAGAATACAATCTTCAGAACATGAAAATCACAGACTGTTGTTATTTTGTGTGTGTGTGTGTATATATATACACACACACACACACACACACAGGGGTGTCCATTAAAGTCACTGTGCAATTTAAAATACTTAAGTATTTTAAATTGCACACAGATTTTATGGACACCCTATATATATATATATATATATATATATATATATATATATATATATATATATATATATATATACACACACACATATGGAGAGAGATAAATAGATCCAGTTTCATTTAAAGACAGTCAACCAGCTTATTTCTGTAAGACTATTTTTTAATTTTTTTTAGACAATCAATTTTTTTTTGTAATGATATTGCTTAGTATTGAGTGATGTGGCATTAATAATAAGCGTAAATAAGATGTTTACTGATCTCTTCACATGGTTTTGCAGATTCAAAAATGCACTTTTTTGATTCTTGATGATTATATTCAGAATTTGCAAATATCTGAGTGGCTATATATAAATACACACACATACATATACAGGGTCATTGAAAGCTAACTTCCTATTTTATGTATGATGGACTCTCATGTCTAACTATAATTTTTACAAGGTTGGAGAGTTCATCATACTTAAAAATATGTATTTCAATGTATATTTCATACATAATATTTCAAATATGAGTATCCATTATAATAATATTTGAAGTAATAATATATAGGCAAAAGTTTCAACACCCACCTTACAGACAATAATCATTTCTTTTACCTTGTAATATCTGTATACCTCAAATATATTTAAGAGAAATAGATTATATTCTAGAGAGTAAAGTTTAATGAGCTGTTCTTATAGCCCATTGCTAGTGAAGTGAACAATAATTGATTAATCCTCCTCTATTGTAGCCTTGTGCCTTACTAAGCTAAATTAGTATCCTTCTCTCTCTCTCTTTTTATATAGTAACAAATAAAATTAAATGCCCACTACTCTGAGTTTTCACCATAGGGATGGATTGTTCCGGTTTTAGAATAAAATTGTAAAAAAAGATTGTGAAATTTTACTATTAACCCTCGTTATGAGTATATGTGGTCTCTGTAAAACTCAGAGTAGGGATAAGTGAATATTTAACTTTAGTTGTTACTATTAATGCTCTATCATTTGCTATTGAGCACTTTAATTATAAAGATGGTTTATTTTCCACAACCCCCTGGGCAAATTTATATAAGTATTTATTTTTTGGCAAAACATGATCTTTGTTATAACATTTTATATATATATATATATGAGGGAGAGTTATAATAAAATAAAATAAAAATTCTATCTATTAATACTAACAAATAATATATATATATATATATATATATATATATATAAAAATCACATAATATAATGTAAAATTTTAGAGAATTTCTACCAACAAAATGCTCATTATAGATTAGAGTGATAATCATGTTTGTTGAGAGACCCGGTGAGTCACTAAAAAAGTTATGAAACTCTGAGTTGACCTTTGATAAGTATTGAAAATTTTACTTCTAATTTAATAATTTATATATATATATATGCATTGGTTCCATCTGGAAAAAGATTAACATTTGGTTATAAGTCTTATGTGCATGTTGAAGAATTTCTCTTCTATACCATTCAACATTCTTAAACAAAATTGGTGTTGTGAATAGACAGATGATGTTTGCCTGTATTTTAAAAACAAAAATTGACCAATATATATATATATATATATATATGATGTGAGTGTTTGCATAAAGCCTGCATGCTTTTCCATGGTGCCTTGACAACATGAATTTAAGCGTGCTAGTAGATTAGCAGCTAGGTCTCACCATTTTACTGCTGAAATAGCTAGATGTAACTGTATGTGCTAGTCTAATAGTTTCTTTTCTCCCACTTCTCACCTGTGGAACTCCCTTCCAATTTCTGCGACCTATGAGCTTTCATAAATTTAAATGCAGTGTCAATCAACATCCTTGTCTTCATGAACCCTGTTCCTTTATTATTCTTTCCTCATTTCTCCTCATTAAAGTCTTTTTGTTTTCTTTCACTCCCTGTAACTTACTGCATCCTAGTGGCATTATAACCTTGCTGGGGGTGAAATAATTAAAAAAAAACCCACCAGTATCAGTAAGTTTTAAGCCTAATGAAACTTTACACAATAAATATTTATTTTTTTATCATAATCTCTTTCCTTGTCAAGGCACTAAATTCACTGCAGAATATTAGCTACATAGAATATTATGCAATAAAAATGCTAGATTGAAATTCAGTTAATATCAGACTTTGAAATTATTGATTCATTTTATATATATATATATATATATATATGTGTGTGTGTGTATATGTGTATATCATACGTAGACAGACTGTTTCACTGTATCACAGCTCCTCAGTGTGACATCCGATTGTTTCAAGCTGAGATTGAAACCCGACTGATTTGACATCAGTCAGATATCTTACTCCTAGGCCATTGTTGCACGGCAGAAAGGAAGGAAATTTTAACATTTTTTACTATACAAAATACATCAGCAACTTTGAGAACTCAATTCATACTTGAAGAGTAATGCTTAATAGCAGTAGGAGCCGCTGTTTTTAAAAAAACCCTTTTCCTAGAGAGCTCAACCATAATTCTGGGAGCACATAGACAGACTGTTTTGCTGTATCACAGCTCCTCAGGGTGGCTAGACACCCGGTTGCTTCAAGCCAGGATTGGAACCCATTTGATTTGATATCAGTCAGATACCTTACCTCTAGGCCATCATTGCACAGCAGAAAGGAAGGGAATTTTAATGTTTTTCACTAATTAACCCATAGCTGGGAAATGAGAAGAAGTAGACCCATACCTTTCTCAATGGTATTTATATGTAAGTGTATATAACAAAGTTGACTGGAATTGGAACTTGGCTCTCCAATTTCAAATTCCGAGCCGTTATCCCTTATACCACCTGCATATCCAAGCTTACAGCACTTGACAAGCAGTTACCCATCTAGGTATTGACCAAGCTCAACATTGCTTAACTGTTGATTATTCAAGAACCAGTGTTTCAATGTGATATGGCTATAAGCTTTTACAGCTAGAAATCTTAGCAAGGGAGGCTAATGTCATGACAGACAGAGTATATCATTGTTTGTTTTTATTATATGTTAATATTTGTTTGCACCCTTTCTCTTATCCTGTCCAAAGATGTTATTGAGCACAGTTTTAAAAACTTTTTAGGATTTTATATCGGCCAGCTAACGTGTATTTTTTTTTTTTTTTTAATCAATTTCTTGTATTTTTTAAATTGGGAGGAATATTAATTTGTTTTTTGTTTTTGAAGTATGAACTTTTCTATTTGCCCAGTTTTAGTCACCTGGCCTTAAAACCATTCTATGGAGCAAGAACTGAAAAATAGTTTTGATTTGACTACCAGTTGTTATTGTTATGACTAATAAAAAAGATATACAGTGAAATGGAATTGAATAGAAAAAAAGATAACTTGGCTTTTATTAAAAAAAATGGATCCCTCGCCACATTCTTTTTGTTTTCAAATAGTAATTTTGATTTGTTTACTTTGAGAAATGTAGTTTGTTGAATTTTGTTGTCAGATAAATCTAACCGATTAGCTGACAATTCTGCTGTTAAATGATGAGAAAAGTTAACATTTCTGGAACAGAATTTCATAAAAAAAAAAAGACAGTCTTTTCACAATCTTGATTGATAATGACCTACAAACTATTATATTCAGTTTCTTTTCTTTTTTCTCTAACCAATACAAACACAAAGGCTGTGTTTAAGTTATTGATCACCTCAGCCTCTTTATGAAACCTAGGGCAAAACTTAACCAAGTCCAGTTATCCAGGTTGCACTTTTGCTATTGTGGGTCAGGGTCAGTCTCTGATGCTTGAGGGAAGTGCCAAGAGAACAGAACAATTTTTGGAACTACCTGCATGTACATATATAATTCCATATTAACTGTAACCTTGTGTCAGGAGGGAGAAGGTAAATAGCCTCTTTGTATTTGTGGTTGTATAATTTTTTTTTTTTTTTTTATAAGTATTGAACCCAATGTCAATTGGCAGGAGCATAAAATAAATTAGAATAAACAAATTTTTAGACACTTATAAATATTTCAATCATCTTGATTGTGCAGTGAAGAATCTCTTTTTAAGTCCTTTTATCATCTGTGTCTTTCTTTCCCATGAAATGCATACGTAGCCATTTTAGAATTTTGAAAAAGCAAGAGCTTGATTAAATCATTCAGATGAAATAGAATTTTCACATTGCTAGCATTAATGTTTTGCTCTTTAGCTGATGTATTTTATTGTATATATTTTTCTTTTTGTAAAAATCACTTTCACCCTAAGCAAGACAAAGCCACTAGGATGCATGAGGTTACTGAAAGTGAAACAAAACAGGAAAATAAAAGAACTGGATTCAAAGGGAGGATATTGTCTCAGTGCATCACTTTAGATCTGTACTAAGTTTAAGCAGCATCAATTATTTATCTGCTTTCTTTTCTGCAAAAACTGAAAAATATAATCTCTATCATATTTTAGGAAAGTCTATTGATAGGAAAGTAAATGTGGAGGAACATTTTGTTCTTGAATGTACCCTAATAATGGAGAAATATCTATCTTGTGAAATCTGAATTTCTCAAGAGACAAAAAAAGAAAAGAAAAGCGTGTTAATTGATTTACTGAACTGGACATGAATGAAAACCTTATTTATGTGACATTTTTCTTCATAAATTATATACAACGTTTTTTGCTTTCTTATTTTGTCAAACTTGTATATTTTTTTTTTTTGTATTTGCATTTTCCATGTTGACAGGATGTGTGTTTATAGGATGTATAATAGCATTCAAAACAAACATGCAAAGACAAAACAATACTGGGAGAGACTGCATTATCTGGCGGGATCAACAGTCTGAACAAGGCCAGTATATGCAAACCTTTGATCACAACCATCGACAGCTCTCAAATAATTCTGTCTACCCAATTTCACTCAGAAGGCTTTGGTTAATCTGTGGTATATCTCTGAGATGAGGTATTATGATTATTTACATTATTCAAACTGTTATCCTCATCTTCATTGCCATATTCACAATGTTTCAGCTGTTGTATGCTTTAGCATTCAAGTGATTGGAATTTCGAACTGAACCCTTTATAATTGAGACATCCGGAAGAGGCATGGCATGTGGACCTAGAACAATCTACCCTGGTGGACAAAGTAAAGAGTTTGGTTTGAAATTCCAATCACATGAAGAAGGCTGGAGAGTACAACAGCCAAAACATTGTGAATATGACTGTGGTAGGGTTTTCAGACCCTTTCAAATGTGCTGCATGCTGGGATTGCCTCCCTAGACTGATAACATCCTAACAAATTGAACATGAGTCTCATGGTCAGAAAGTGAACATTCTAACCGCTCTGCCACATGCTCACTTTCCATGCCATTAACCATTACACTACACACACATCCACTAAGCCATGCTTAGTCAATACCTATACAGGTACCATGTAGAGCGTAAGAGTTAGTGTATTGGTCATTGGCTGTCTTATATTTGTGGCCTTATTCCAGACTAGCTTACCACAACATCATGTTGAAACACTGGTTCCTGTATTATTACCAAAGTTAAGCAACATTTAACCTGGTTAGTATCTAGATGGGTGACCATTTAGAAATGCCAGGTGCTGTAAGCTTGGATGTGCAGATGGTGTAATGGATAATAGCTTGGAATTGTTAATTGGAGAGCCGAGTTCCAATTCCAGTTGGGTTCGTTATATTCACTTATGTGCAAATACCCTTGGGAAAATTATGAATCCACCTCTTCTTCCCCCAACTATGGGATAATTAGTAAGACTTGTATCCCTAAACCATTATTATCTCAAAAAAAAAATTCTTACAATCTAAAAATATTTTCTGGATGTAAATAACCTGCCAAGCTGTAGAAAATGAATGAAGCAATCAATCAACACAAACCTCCTGTCAACTACAATGTTCAAAACTTGTATCACTAAAACCATTATTATCTCCAAAAAGAAAATGCATCCTAGTGGCTTTGTCTTGCTTAGGGTGAAAGTGATTTTTACAAAAAGAAAAATATATACAATAAAATACATCAGCTAAAGAGCAAAACATTAATGCTAGCAATGTTTCACTCGGTCGTTTTCTTCTCTTCCTCTCATTCAAATGTTTATCCACTGAGTTTATTCATTCTTTGCTATTACATTTTTCCTTCTTTACTTGTTTTGTCCAGATTACATATGAGTAAGAACAAGAAAAGGTACGTCTGACTGTGTGAGCTTTATTTTCAGAACCCCTCAATTTTGTTTATTTATTTTTTGAATGGGGGTGGTTGACATTTTTTTACCTCAACTCATAAAAACCCAAAATCTTGTTTATATTAATTTAAAAAAAAATCTGTTGGTGTGGGTGGTTTTTTCCTTCTTTCTATAAAGATAATAACAACAGTCCTTAACTAACAGCATGTGTTTTTGCCCCTGAAAAATCTCAACCAATTGTGTGCGATTATGTTGTGGTTTCTGACGAAACCATAGCCTTTTAAAATTTTGAGATGCTGCTATCATCCATTGTAAACATGCATGCTTTTAAAATCTAAAAATGAAACCATTCACATAGCCATTGATAAATTTTTGTATTAATTCCTGATTTAAAGCAGGTCATAGTGGTATACAAAATGCTCCATTGTAAGGCTCCTTTACACAATTCTGGTGTTTTCTCATTCCTGTGTCCAGTGGCATAACATGAGCAGGGTGTTATGAACTGGTAACATATGGATGTGGACATCAAGTTTAAAAAAAAGAAAAGATGTGGTCGCTCAAATAGAAACTCATAAAAACAGGTGTCAATGAACAAACACCAAATGAAAGTTCAAAAACAATTTTATATAACAAAACAATTGAATAGGGAGAGAATGTAAGATACGATCAACAAGAGGCACTTATCTGATTCTAGATATCACTCCAATTAGGCATGAATCATGAGTTTGTAAGTTGAAGTGTTCATAACAGCAAACAGGTAGAAGTTCTTTAGAATATCCAAATGAAAATCAGTAATTATTCCTTCTGCAATATAAACTGAGAGATTCTAGAATGGTACTTCTGTTTTATTCCCCATCTATTAATAGAAATAAATCCAAGATAAGACTGGGAAGATTTCTTCAGGAATAATATTTTCTTATTTGGTACACATCTAGTAATCAAATAAGTTCATAGGTTCATTTCTAGGAGTCAATTTATTTGAGATTTTGTGGAAATTAAAAACATATTTAAAAAATCACACTTGGCAGTACATGTCATGTGGGCTTGGGTGACCAACTTTTACTTATTCCATTAGGAGGTCAAATTCTATCCTGCCACTTCTCAGTCTAGACTGGAAATAAATGAAGAGAAGAAGGAAGAAAGAAAGAGGAAACACAAAGAAAGTGTGTCCCTTGATAGACTGATATGTCTGATTTTAATTTAAATATTGAGGGCCATGTCACAGGGGCCAGAGGTGTGATTGGCCTGTATGCTAAATTTTTAATGGCACAATAATTTAAATTACCTTGGGAACTCAAACACCCCTATGCCACTAGTATTGCACAGCCATATTTTGCATCTTTTTTTAATAGATTTATTCACTTAAGGAAACATAATAATTCTGGCATTCTAAATTGATGTGAAATCTGAGAATTTGTTTTGGATTCAAAATTTAAATCTATTTCCATTCTTTGATTCAATTTAAAATGAACTTTCAACCTTAAATTTAAGTCAATCCAGAATCCAGATTAATATAACATTTCTCAATTTCATAGTTTCTGTATTATAAATTTGAACTCCAACCTTTCTTGATTTTCAACTTCACTAAATTTGATTGCTTCTTGTTACTCTGAAGGTCTGAATTTGGATTATAATGTCTAATCAAATTCCAAATTCAAACCTTTACTTACTAAATTAAACATTAACTCTCAAGCAATAAGGTCAACTTTGGCTGTCTCGTGTTTTTAGTTTCTCAAAGTTTTTCAAATAAACAACATTGTGTGCTTTGCATAAAATTTGTTGTGCATTTTTTTTTTGACAGTATCTGCAGTTTATTTAGGGAGGAGGAGAAAATGTACATACGAGGGTGGGCTGAAAAGTTCATAGGCTGACTATGAAGGAGTGATGCTAGAGCTGTGAAATCTTGCATGCATTAATTTCAACTCTTATTAATAAGTGCATAGTTTATTTGCAGTTAAACTGGTATCTGATTGTTTAAAGAAGACTGCTCATCCTGTTGGTTAAAAAGTCCTCAACTACTATACTGGGGATTTCATGTTGGGGAAAAGATGATAGTCAAATCAGGAGAATAGGGAGGGTGATCAACCAGTTCAAAACCACAGTCATGCACAGCAACCATTGAAACTAAGGACATTAGCTGGAGCATTGTCCTGATGAAATAAGACCACTTTCTTCAGTTTTTCTGGGTGTTTGGTCTTTGATAGCCTTTCACAACTGCCTCAGAAATTTGGCATAGTACTCTCTATTGATGGTATGGCCCTTTTGAATATAGTCAATAAACAAAATGCATTTTTGCATTCCAAAAAAAAAAAGAAAGGCCATCACTTTTCCTGCAGATGAAATGGCCTTCTTTGGAGCTGGTGAGAAGAGGTGTTTCCACTACATGGATTTTGTCTATGGCTCAAAGGGATGAACCCAACAATCATCTTGGATTAGGAAAGATTCAAGGAAACCAGTTGGATCTGCCT
>CAHIKZ030000786.1:72500-95000 GCA_903632075.3 Acanthosepion pharaonis | reverse complement strand
GATCTACAATATATATATTAAAAAACATGCTATTACCCTGAAAGTATAAAATTATGTACAAAATATTTAAATTTCGCTATTAAGTAACCCATAGAGGTTGTCACAAAACAAAATCAAGCATCCAAAAATTCATACTTATAGTAAAATGACCAACAATAAATTTTATCTGTAGTTGAAGGCATACAATTGTGTTCAAAATATATTTAGTTGAAACCATAAAATTGTGTTTAAAATATTTCCATTTCAGCATTAATTAGACAGAGTTTGATATTCTGCTAAACAAAATCCCACTACCACCAACAAAAAAAAATCAATTCTTCAGATCCTTTTGAAATTTATTTGTTGTGATCCATAGGAAATTAATTTTTAGAGCCTATTTGAAATGTAAAAAAAATATTTGATACACGCTATAATATAATTTACACTATATTCGGATTATTGTCCTCATCTTTGTGTATTTGCACTCAGTGGAAACAGGCAAGCAATAACTGGGCAACGATAAATAAAAATAAGGCCTAGATGATATCTCTAGACGTGGGCAGTGGAATGAGCACAGTCTACTCCCATAGATTAAATGAAGAACTCAGTTCAGAATTACCTGTAGGTTACTTGGATTGATATACACCTGAGGAAGTCCAGAGAGCACAATGACTGAAATGTTGGGATAAAAACAACAAAGATGAGGACAATAGTCCATATGTAACTAGTGTAAATAATGATACCTCCTCATCCCAGAAATTCAGTAAAAAAAAACTATAAAATACACTAACTCTGTAACCTGTGATATCATAGATAACATTTACAAAATAGATATTATTCACTCAAATGACTATATAGTGTGACAGCAAATAGTAGAAGTATATATAGTTAAAAAGCAGAGGCCCACATTTCTAGAGCACAAAGAATGGATATGTCAAATATAATGTTAATTCCAAATGTTGATTATATTGCTAGAAAACTTACACGAATCTTCAAAGACATGTTTAGAGGGCAGAAATTGTTTATTTTAATCCTCCTCCTCCTCACAAAAAAATGCCCTTGCCCACTATTGGTGACTGTTTGAGGAGCTGAAAATCAATTCAATATTTGTCCTTAAAAGTGGAATCTGATGTTTTAAAAAACAAATTTTGGAATTTATTGATCTGAAATTTGTTACAGCAAATTTTGTCACTCAATCTGTATGTTGTGCATTGAAAATTAGTAAGAAATGGATTTTCATTAATTTGGAATTAAGTGTTACTGCTAGAATAGTGCTATTATGTGTATAATGTAAATAAATTTTGAATTATTTCACTTTCAAAATACAATGCAAATGAGGATAAATGAGATTTTCAGTGATCAAGATATAATGCAAAATGTTATTGACTTTACTATAGAAATTAATTTTAAATTATTGGATCAGATCTATTTAATGAATAATTACTATAAGAAGCACATTGAGAGTATAGGTAGATGGGGAATGACCCCCACCTTTCAATACGCTTAGTATTTTTGACAGGTAAGAAAACTTTAAAATCATTCTTAGCCATTGTCAGCTACTTTCATGTTATTTGATCAGTGTTGAACTAAATAATCATTGGTTTTGTTGAACGATTTCAGCTATTGATATCTGGAGAGTAACAAGTACTGAATCCTGGTTCTTGAGAACCTGTCTCCTATGCAGCACCTCTCCACTAAAAATAGTCGGATAAGAGATATTTTCTCATGCCAATGACAAACCTGACATAACTGTATAATCTCAAACAAGTTTAGTTCTCGTGACTACTGGTGGCTCTATAATAGCATATTGAATAAGAGGTCACTGTTCACTCAGTTTGAGGTGTTAACATCATTTGCTGATAAAGCAGAATGTCTTGCTTGTAAATTCTCTTCCAATTCAACTCTTGCCTCATCTGAAGTATCTCTGCTTAAGTTCCAATTTACAACTGAATCTCTGTTGTGTGATATGCATATAACTTCATCCATGTTTTCTTTTATCTCAATACTGAATCCCTACAATGCATGTGGACTTGATGATATCCCTGTAATAGTCCTTAAGAAATGTGCACCTGAATTGGTCCCTTTGCCTTGCTGCTTCTTGTTTTCCTACTTGTTGGAAATTTTCTTCTGTAGATTCTGTTTTTAAGAACTCAGATGAACCATCTGATCCTTTTATCAGTCTATTAGCCTTCTACCTCTTTTTGGCAGAGGCTTTAATCAACTCAGAATTGGTTAAGCATCTCACCTTGCAGACTCTTAGGTAAGTAATATGACTTTTGCTTCTCTAGGTCAACTGCTGATGTATTCATGGTTATTGCAGAAAGAGTCTAACAAGCTTTAGATAAGAATGGTGAAGCTTGGACTGTAGCTTTGGATATCACAAAAGGGATCTGACACATTTTGGCATGATGATCTTCTTCACAAGTTCAAAGGTTATGGTATTTCTGGACAAATTTTTGATCTGATTCAATCTTTCTTATCAAATTGCAAAATGAAAGATGTCTTGAATGACCACTCTTTTAGAACTTTTTGTATTAACTCAGATGACCCCCCCCCCAGGACTCTATCCATAGACCTATGTTGTTCTTAATTTTCATAAATGAACTTCCTGATGTCATCAGTTTTCAGCTTGGTATCTTTGCTGATGATACAGCTATTTACATCTGTCTTAATAGTAAGTCTGATCAATAAGTTCAAATTGGCAACTGATCTAAAAAAAAAAAAAAAATGACCTGCAATCTATTGTTAACTGGGGCAAGAAATGGCTTGTTAATTTTAACACCTCCAAAATAAAATTGCTCTCTTTTAATCATTTCAGAGAATCTTTTTTGCCTTCTATCAGCATGACTGATTCTAACCTCCAGTGGAATGACACCTTGTGCTTTCTTGGGTTAATGTTTTCTGCAGACATGAAGTGGAAAGATTATATTGAATCAATTGCTCTAACAAAGTTGGTTCACTGTATATTGTGCTAGACAATTTTTCTTGCTAGAATCTGTCTTGCTCATTTATAAATCTACCATTTATCCAGGCATTGAATATTGCTGCCACATCTGGTCTGGTGCTTCTAGTATGTATTTAGTGATTATTTTAGGAAGTAGTGGTGAGCCATGAGCAACATCCTAAAGAAACATGGCAGGTAGATTTATCTATCAATTTTCAATATTTTTTCCATATTTAGTTTCATTAGAAATTTCAGCCCCATAAAAATAGCTCTGTCCAATAACTAAACTATTTTTCTCTCTTTAGTTGAATAAAGAGAGATGGAAAAAAAACAAAAAACACAAGCTCTGAAAGATTTGATTTTAGCTTAATTACATTCACTAGTTGTAAGCGAATATAAAATTCATCATTTGCTTTCAAAGGGATGTGTAAAAGGCTATTTTAGTTTTTAAGAGATCTGTGTTTTTGTAGTAGCAATAGTAGTAGTTCATTTAGTATTGCTACTTTGGGTTGTGTTAAGACTTAAATTTATTCTCAGTGGTAGTGGGTGGTTCAATGGCACCCCCACAGATAATAGAGATGTGTGTGTGTGTGTGTGTGTGTGTGTGTGTGTGTAGGAGGAGGTTCTATAATTAGGTTTTGTACATGCATATGGATATGTTACTGTATTTTTAATGCTAAATGGAGTGTCTGTCTTAATAATTGTTCAGATTCTGATAAGTTACAGTAATAATGTATAGACACACAATTCTATGTCTAGGATCAGTGTATTATCTGTGTATTCTTTGAAAAGTGTGTGTGTCAAATTTGCTATATTTATGGAGTAATAGTGCTAAATATCAAGGATAGTTTTTATAGATGCCTGAATGTCCATACTCTGTTTTTATCTATTTATCTTGCTCTCTCGCTATATATATATATATATATATATATATATATATATATATGGTTGGATTGATATGAGTTTGTGAACCTGGGTTTTACGCTTATGCCATCGTCTAATCAATTTGTCTGATGATCGCATAAGTGTGATTGCAAGGTCACAAACTCACATCAATACAACCAAATATGTTAGCTCTATCTCTGATATTGAGCGCTTTCTAATAAGTACCGTGCATATAATATAAAATAATTATATATATATATATATGTATGTATATATATATATATATATATATATATATATATATATATATATACACACTTTTTCACGTATGTATGTATATATATATATATATATATATACACACACACACTTTTCACATGTATATATATATATACATACACACACACACTTTTCACATATATATATATATATATATATATATATATATATATATATATATATATATATATATATTGAAAAAATGAGAAAGAGGAAAACCTTTTCTTGACATTTTTTTCCTTTTAGGACTTCATCAGACTAAATTTGTCTGATGAAGTCCTAAAGGACGGAACACCTCACAAGAAAACTTTTTCCACTTTATCATACATTTTCCTATGATATTGTTCTTCTCATATATATAGAGGTCAATGCCAACACCAGCTATTTACATATACTCTATCACTTTTACCCATAAATATAGCATACCTTAAACTATATTCTTATTAACAGTGAGCACTTTCATCTACATTTTTTATTTTAATAAACTCCATTTATTAAGATTTTAGGATATATGTGCACACAGAGACACATTGCTTTATATGTACGGATTTGTTTTTTACTCTCTGTGTGTATTATTGTCTGTATAGGTAACATATGTGAATTTAAAACTTTCTCTCTATTTATATTTACTTCTAATGATGACTGTGAATTATTAGTGTGTCTCTGAATTATGTATTTGTGTATATAACACAAACACACACACACAGGATCTAGTTGTCAGAGATAATAGAAAATGGTGACCCATCTATGTATGTCCAAACATTTTCATAGGGAAAAATCAACAAACACCCTGTCCGAATGAAGTATAGTTGACTTATCAGATTGTCAAAATAGTTTTAGTTAATGGATGAAATCTTTTTTTTTTTTTTTCTATTCAGAATCTGATGACTTTGCTTTTGCAAGCATGTAAATTGATTATTTAAAAAATAATATTTTTAGAAGCAGAGTTTTTGCCTGACATAGGGCATGAAAAGTTTTCTTTAAAATTTGATGTTACTTTGCACAGAAATCTTGGCCTCAAGTTGATGCAACTTGAATCCATATACTCTCTATTGTTTTGAGTGGTCCTTAGACAAATCCAGAATAGAAAGTTTGCTTCAATATGCCATTTTTTTTTATTGAATGATAATAGACATCTGGCATGGCTCTCATAGCTTGTGATCTTAACTGATTGAAGGTTATGTTTTGTTTTAGGGAATGAAAATCTTCTTCTTTTGCTCTTAACCCCAGGAGGAATTCATTCTCCTCTATCTGTTGAGATCCTGTATCTCTGCAAATCATTTCTTACAGTACTCATAATGTGGTGTGTCTTGGGCAATTTAACAGCAATTAACCCCTTCAGCAGCCCAGATTTGATATACCTTAACCAGTTGGGAATAACTTCTAGGAACTAATGCACTAGGAATCTCTATTCATAAGCAAGAATAGTGAGAGAGCATTATAGCCAGGTGTGAAGAGAATTGTTTTCTTTTGTAAGCTTGAAGGATGATACAGCCAAGTCAATGGGAATCATATTTAGATACTTGAGAACACTTACAATCGGTGACCATCTGAGCAGACTGGGTTACCCAACCTGAATGTATTTCTAACTGGACCCGACTTGCAAAGATATTCACTGCTTTTATAAAAACCAATGTGTTATTGTATGCTTTTATTCATAATACTAATCTATATTATTGATCTGATTTCTCTTTGTTGGTCTGCTATTTTGTTACTGTAACACAGAAAAAAATGGCAAAACATTGTGAGATTTCTTTTAGGGCAATACCCTTTTAGGGCAATTTGAAGAATAAGGCAATTTCCTGTCTAATTTGCAGCTGTATGATAATAGTGTGGGGTCTGTATTTTCATACATACCAGTAATGATACAACTTTTGTATACTTGTTTGTGTGATTGGTAAAAAATTTTTTAAAAATGTTGATAAAAGAAGTGAAAATATTAGTAACTATGGTACAGTTCCATAGAAGTTATTAATAAAGATAGAAAATATTCTGTGTTCCCTATTCTTTTTTCATATATGAAACTAATCCATGTTTGAATAAATTCAAGAAAAGAAAATAAATATTGGAAAACATAAGGGAGAAAATGAGAAGATACAGGTAAAATGTGAAAGAAGAGGAGAGGCAGGAGATAATGGATAATCTTAGTTGTCAAAACTGTAGAATTTCCATGGATTGAGCTGACATATGTAAAAAGAAACAGAAATAATCTGTAAAGAGAAGTATAGCATCTCCTTGACTGATAATAATATTTCTTTTGAGATTTTTTGCTTTCATGTTTAATTCTTAAAGCATACATAATCTAAAAATAAAGAAGCTGCCTTTAATAACACTGCTAAATCAAGTCTCTTTCCTACTTTTCCTTACAATGACTTTCTCTTCCCTGTCTTCCGTTCCCCCTTCCTCTTCTCTCTCTTTTGTTGCCTCGGACTGACAAAGCTTGTCTGAAATTCCAAAATGAGATATCATCATGACTCAATAACTTCTATGGAACAGTAGCAAATTTGATGAAAGCCTTAATTTCTGCTATCGTCAGTTCCATTAGTCCCAGGAGCCAGAAGTTCAAACTGAGGCTGCATATTTTGCTAAAGAGTTGGCCTGCAACTATACAACTACAACAGAACAATTGTGTTCATGATTAGTAAAGGATTCTTACACATGCTAAGACAAAATGATTTTCCAAATTCAATCCTTGGCTAGAATGCAAAATTCTCGTATTTCTATAAGCAAAATAAGTTTTTCTGAAATGGAACCAGATACACTGTATTTCAGGTGAAGGGCAGAGAGTACCTCATATACAGTACTATAGAAATAACAGAACAATGATATGAAGATGTCACCAAGTTATATCTATTAATACACACTTTCATAGATACAATTTCTTTTTTTTATGTTACTTACTTAAAGACTGCCAATGGTTTCCATTAATTTCCATGTCAAGTCAATTCTGGTTTATAGAATTTATATTACAATTTTTTTGCAAAATAAAAAAGTAAATAAGGGGTGACTACTCTGTAATTAGCAGTTAAATCTTCTATACTACCATCTCTCTTTTAATTTTTATTTTGTGCTCTATCCATAAAGAATTTTAAAATATCATGTTTATGCCTCGACATCCTCCACCTGTCTTTTAATCTTTCATGGTTTCTTGATATTCAATCAGCAAACCTGTCTGTCTTTTTCCATCTTCTTATCTTGTCATATGAGTTTTCTCTATTTAGTTGTTCTTATTGCAACTATAGATGTCCACAGTAGATCAGATCTCATATCTATTAATTCTTTCTTCTCCTTTCTACTCAACTCAAGAGTATCTTCTTCTATGTTATCTTCAGGATTTTGACGATCATAGTTCTCTATGATATCTGTCCTTTGTAGCTCTTAAGTTTTGTCTTTTTTCTATCTCTCTTAATACCTGTTCTGCCAACCATTTACACAAGCCTATTCATTAGGTTATTTGGTGTATTCCTCTAAATCTTGTGAGTATCAAATCTTCCAAGTCCTCTTTCCACATTATCTGCCTGATGAATTTCAGTTGTCTCTTTCTGATTCTATATATGTGTTCTTTTTGTTTCCATTTACTATAAAACTGTTCAGTCCATGGTATTCTCAGCATCCTTCTGTTGAACCACATTTCTATTGCCTCAAGTCTCTTCTTCATTCGTGTTGAGATTATTCAACATTTACTGCCATATAAGAAGACTGATATTACATAACAGATCAGTATTCTTTTCTTTGTTTCTAATGAAATTTTCTTGTTTTGTCATACTTTGCTAAGCTTTTAGAAAGCATCTTCTATTATCTTAATGTGCCAGCCAGAGTCTAGTAATATGAAATATCCCCTAACATGGAAAGTGGAGAGCAAACAATCTATCTCGCATGGATTGAATAAAAGATTTCTGACTATAACAAACAAACTGAAAACACTGACCTTAGTAAATCAAATCTGATACACTGGTGAGGAGTTTTTATAACCGGGATCATCTTTCAACATCAGATCCATTCCCCCAGTTGATCCAATCAAGGTTGATGAGATCCTGATTCAACACACTACTATTTAAACACTACTTCATATATCTTCATTTTCACTTGGGTAAACTTGATATAATAATAATAATTCCTCATCTGAAAAAATCCAGATAAAACCAACCAGAATATCTTTATTTTAAAAAAATCTCCCACTAAAAAGGAAGGACTATTTTATGTAAAAATGAAACAGAATATTTAATTATTTCAACAGTAATGAGAAATTAAAGAATGCCATCAAACTTTTACACTAGATGAGATCTAAGGGGTGGGGACAGTCACTTTTAATTTTTTTGTTTTCTAACATTGATAATGCTAAAATAATGTAAAGAATGCTGACCAGTATCAAAGATTCTTAGCAACAATTGTATATTATATATGTTCATAATAATTCCATTGAAAATATCTCAGAGAATTATGCTTAAACTATTTCTTTTGAAGTGGCATTAAACAGCATCAAATAATTAATAGTCTGCCATGGGCTGAAAAGTACATCGATTGCTGGGTTTTTGCTTTATTTATTCTCTTTGTGATGGTAAGGATTGGTTTGCATATTTTTATATTAATGAAGGATGAATCTGTGGGCATTTTTGTTTTAAGTTGTATAGCTTGAGCAGCATTAAATTTATATGTACGACTATCCATGTGCATGGCTGGGATGTATTGGTTGCCTGTTGGTTAAGAGACTGGCAAACAATACTGAGATATGTCATGTTCGTAGGGTTTACAGTTAATGCTACTAAAGACAATGCACTTAAAAAAAAAAAAACCATGATGTCTTCATCCAATAAAAAAAATGCTTATTTATTTTGGATTAGATTATGTTGCCATCTAAACCAGCGTCTGTTGTCTGGAGTTTTGAAATGAACTATTTTTCAACATTTCTCAAATCAGTATCTTTTTTTTTTGTTGCTTTTATCATAGCAATTTAATCAACCTTTCTCAAGCATATGTTGCATCTAGTAGTTTAATAAAGTGAAGATGATTATTGGGAGTGTTATAAAGCAAACAAGGTTGTTGGACTAGTGTTGTAAGGCAAACATGGTTATTGCACTGGAGTTGTAAGGCAAAGCAAGTTTGTTGGACTAGTGTTGTATAACAAAAAAGGTTTTGTCTTTGTCTTATAAGTTAAAAATAGTTTACTGGATTAGTGTTGTAAGGCAAACAAGGTTGTTGTACTAGATTTGTAAGATAAAGTAGGTTGTTGGACTAGTGTTGTAAGGCAGAGATGGTTGTTGTATTTGCGTTGTAAAGCAAAGAAGGTTGTTGGGAATGTTGTAAGACAAAGGTAGTTGTGAGTTGTAAAGCAACTGGAATTGTTGAAAAATGACCGAAGCTGCACCCATGAGCTTAAACAAAAAGAACGCATACTTGACATCAAGAAGAGTTAAAATTGCTAGGGCACATAATGAAGAAAGAGCACTTGGAAAATTTGATACTCACAGGACATATTGAAGGCATGAGGGACAGAAAACAGAGCATAACCTATCTAACAAGCTTGTATAAATGTATGGCAGTACAGAGTTTAGGCAAGATAACAATATGACAAAATTTACCAAGAGCCACAAAGAACAGGGTATTGTTGAGAGCCATGATTGCCAAATATCCTGAAGGCATACAGTACACAGAAGAAGAATGAAAGATAGTACACAACTGAACAATATGTAGCTTATAAATCCTTCCATATAAAAATTTAGCATATGTGCTACATTTTGTGATATATATGATCGGATTTTTTTTTTCAGTCTAGCCTGAGATTATCTTTGCATGAGCATGAGACTTTGCAGCTTGGATTTGAGATTAAAAAATTTCCAAATAAAGCAGTAAGAAAAAATTAACCAAGGTACTGGATGACACTTGAAGACAACTGAATGCAACATGCACTTGAGTTGAATTGTTCTTGATATTTACAAAGCTTGCATAGTATGACAAAAGGTCAAGTGGGGAAGTGAGATTGGAGCACTTTGAAAATTGTGACACAATCTTTCTACTGGAAAGGGCTAATCATCTTCTATGTGTCATGTCTCTTCAGAACATAGACAATCATGACCCTCCACAACATCCTATACTTTGTAGCTCTTAGTAAGCTTTCACCATTCGTTTCACTCTGTGTCTTGCCATCCATTTACACAAACTTGTTAGGTAGGTTACTTGCTGTTTCCCTTTGTTTCTCAATATGTCTTTTGGGTGTTAAATTCTCCAAGTACTTGTTCCATTATTTGTCCAAGTCATTTCAACTGTTTCATTCTAATTTTAAGTATAAGTGCCCTTTTTGTTTCCATTTTCCTTAAAACTTCCTTATTACTCACATGTTTACTCCATGACATTCTTGCTATTCTTCTGTAAAAACGACTATATGGGCATCACAAGGATTTATTGTATAACAATATTTTGAACACATAAGTAGTTCACTGTAACATATCTGGCCAGAAATTTTGACAAAATAAATGTCAGTTTGTTTAGAAAAGAATTCAAGGAACATATTAAAAAGAGGATATTTTATCAGGCTGAAAATTCTAGAAATATTTTGTCACTTAGAACCTGATGAGCCTAAGGCAATTGTTCATCATATATAATAAGATTTTTGACAAGTGTTAAAAAGAAAACAATTCTCCAACTTTGCCCTTGTTTCCAGAACACCTTAAATTTTATCTCTCAATTGACTGACTTTTCCTTACCGGGTTATGACCTGCAGACAATTCCTTTAACTGGATTTTAAAATCAATAATGTCTCCATTTCAACTTCAGCCATATGATTTTTTATAGAAAAAATCAGATGTTTCTGTCCTTCCCATCTATCTTTATCCAAGAAAGAAAAAAAACAAACCTTCTGAATTTAATAAATCTTACCTTGTCTCTTGGTATAGCTATTGAGCTCCCTCTTCAATTCTTAAAGTGTCATATCTCTCTCAGTATAGCTGTCTTGTTAACTCTTAAAGTGTCACACAAGAACGGTATTGGGGAAATTGTATGACAAAATGGAAAATGTTTACTTCTGAGGCATTTCATCTTTCAGGACTTCAGCAGACTAAATTTATTATGTTGGTTGGGCTACACATGTGCACAACAGAGAGTTACTGGGAATTTTAGAATTTTTTTTTTTATCTAGCTGAATTCCTTTAGAGTCTTTTTCTTTTTCTTTCCATCACTTTTATAAGGTATTCCACACAGTGATATTAAAAGATCTACCAGGAAAGGTAGAATGTTGTAAGAGCCAGTGTGTAAATTTACTGTAGATGACCTTGTGATTAAGGCACTCTCTAGACATTTGCATCATAGTGAATTATTTTCTCCTTTGATCAGAGTAGCATTTTTTATGTCAATGTTGTGGTCAGTCTCATTATGGTGGGCAACCAACACATTTGATGTATTATTTTTTAAAATGTCCCTTTTGTGTTCATATAATTTTTATTTAGATTCCTTGAGGTTTCTCCTATGTATTTTTGTCACAATTATTACAGGTGATAGAATAAACTCGTCCTTCAGGTTTTAGCTTATTGTTTTGTTTAGTATTGACGAAGTCATTTATTGTTTTGGATGTAGTAGTAACGACTTTTATATTGAGTTTAGATAGATTTTTTTCCTTTGTAGATGTGATAGAATTAGTAGACAGGATAATATATTTTTTGATTCATTGGGTGTTATGGTAATTTACCTATGCATGCATGGGCTCTCCCAGCTATAAATAGGAGCAGGTACTGTTTTTTGAAGGGAGAATTTTCCAGTAGTCAGCTCTGACAGTCGGACCGAACATTCTTGCTGTAATACTCTCGTTTGTATATGTTTGTATTACTGTTTCTGTTAATATATTTGTTTAACTCAATTGCTCTCTTGTGTCTTTATTTCTGGTCCTAACTAGGCCACAACATTGAGTTTCTCAAGAGAGGCTCTTTTTTGTTTTAGAATATTTTATGGGCTTTTTGTTTCACATTGAATATAAAATAATTAGATGATTGAAGAAGTTTGAAAGGTTTTTCAATGTATTTCTCATCATATATATGATCCAAGCTGCATATTCTTATAGTGCTTATTTAGAATCCGACGATTATGTTGGATTTTATTTTGTTATGATGGGAATAGAAATTTATCTTTTTCCAGTCATGCAAATTCCATGCACACACACACACATATATATATATATATATATATATATATATATATATATATGAGTTGAAGATCAAATGTAGATCAAATATGAACAGATATGAATCTTGCAAGATGATAAAATAAAGAACAAGTAGGAAATATATCTCAATCTAACATTTTTCACTTTTATTAAAGCTTCATCAGAGATCAAGATAGAAATGAAAAAAAAAGCTAAGAGATACAGTACTGGTATGTTATGATTTTTGGTTAGTTCTTATTGGTCAGATATGTATCACATATATTAACACAATAGATGAAATATAAATATGTGTGATGAATATTTTGTACATTAAAATGTGTAATAGCCTATTAGATTATATGTAAAGAAACACTTGTTTGTCTATGTTGGATGTTAACATTAATTCATATATATATATATATATATATATATATATATATATATATATATATATATATAGGGAGGCATGGTGGAGTAGTAGATAGCAGCCTGGATTGAGGATCCGGAGAGCCAAATTCAAATTCCAGTCAAATCAATTACATTCACTTACATGCTAATCCTCCTCTTCTTCATTCAGCTATGGGTAAATAGCAGGACAGACTGGGTTCTATAGCTCTGGTCTAGGAGAAGGACAACTCCGAATTCAAAACCTGCAGAGAGTTGTTTGCAGACCTTGTGGCATGTAGTGCACCAGGTCTCTGTATTCGGCCCTTCAAAAAGCATGGTTGGTTCTGTACAAAGCTTTCATGACTATAATCAAATCATATATACTGGGGTCTGTGCTGTCATTTCCTAGGAACTGAGCTGCTTGACCCTCATACATCAAATATGATAGGAGAGGCCACCATATATATATATATATATATATATATATATATATATATATATATATATATATATATATATATATATATATATAATTTCTTATTACTTTAAAAATTATTTTAGTGGATACCAATATTTGCGTAGACAGTCTGTTTATTTTAAACAGTATTTATTTTCTCAGGCTGGTAGACTGAAGAAATATGGTTTAAAATAAGCTGGGCATCCATTAAAATACTAAAAATAACATCTAAAGTAATATATATATATATATATATATATATATATATAAAAATGTGAAAATGCCATGGAAAAATAGTGGGATACTTTGTTCCAAGGAGGATATTATTTTCAGACTGATAATAGTTTTATCAAAAGAATCCATCTATATATTTTGACCAGTTTTCTTTTGATCTTATTTTTACACACTTTTTTATTCCAATGCACAAAGACTTCTATGTCTATTGCTACTATATGTAAGCAATATGGTATGAAGTGCAGATTGTATAATGTCTGTGACTTATTTTTTGTAGCCCAGTTGGTAAAACATTTTCTAGGTAAGAGCAGCTCTCATGGATAATGATTGATTTTCAACTTTTGTTTGAAGCTGAGTTTTTGGTGCTACTTTAGTATGTATCCTACCGATCAGTTTTTGCTTTAGTCTGTATCCTACATTATTAAGGCATTGTCCCAACTTTTTTTCTCGATATCTTAAGACATTCAGAATATCTTTATTTAAAGGATTCAAAGATCTTGTTTTATGATTTTTAGTCAAATTTCTTATTTTATAATTTTTTTATTTTAAATTTTATAATACAAGAAATGGCAACTCTCCTCCCATTTTTGCTTTTTTTGCTGATCGGGAGGACACACGATAAAGCCGCACCAAGTTCTTTTATTTTCCAGTCCATGTATAATAATAAAAATTAACCTGTTTCAATAAAAACAACAAAATAAAAACCAAAAAAAAAAAATCCAGAACTTAATAATTAATCCATCGTACTTGTAAGGCATGATTTAACCCACCCCACAAATAAATACATTATTATAATAATTCTTGCAATAAGTAAAATATTCTGTTCAGATTATTTTTGAATACTTAACAATTTTTGATTGAGTCAAATCAAGTCTAAAAGACAATTTTTTTTTCTTCATATATAACTGATTAGACTTCATGGGATAAATATATATGTATATAAATTCTGAAGACTTCTTTGTAAAATATACAGCTACAGCCTCACTATGCTGCTGGGGTTTCTGTATAAAGTAGATTTTTATGAGGTAAAATTGCTGATTTTGAATTCGGAGTTGTCCTTCTTTTACATTGGCTGCCAATCAAGGCTAGAGAGCCCAGTCGGTACTGCTGTTAACTCCAAACTTGGTGAGGAAGAGATGGATTCATAGCTTTTTGAGAGTATTTACACTATTTACATTGTTCAAACTGTTGTCCTCATTTTTGTTGTCATATTCACTATGTTTTGGCTGTTGTACACTCAGGCCTTCTTCAGGTGATATATGTTGGAATTTTGAACTAAACCCATTATTTAGTCCACAGGGGTAGATTCCAAGAGTATTTATGTGAAAGGAAATTCAATAGTCTTTACTAGAATTTGAACTCAGCACATTGATCCAGCTTTTTGCACCAGTTATAGCCAAAGGTGCCTTCCAAAAATTAAGCAGAGTATTAAGAAACAGATAAAATTTATTAGATGCAAAGAAAAAAATATTGAACTGTTATGTAATATCTGTCCTCCTATATGATAGTGAATGCTGGATAATCTTCCCACAGATGAAGAAGAGATTTGAAGGAGCAGAAATGTGGTTCTACAGAAGGATGTTAAGGATACCATGGACCAAACATGTGAGCAACGACAATGTTTTAGAGAAAATGGAAACAAAAAGCGAAACTTATACTTTACATCAGGAAGGGATAGCTGAAATTTCTAGGGTACATAACGAGGAAAGAGTACTTGGAAAATCTGATACTCACAGGACATAATGAAGACAAGAGGGACAGAGAAAAACCAAACATAATCTACTTAGTGAACCTGAGTTAATGGATGGCAGAACAGGGTTTTGGAGAGATACCAAAAAGACAAAATTAATTACAAGCTCTGTCCTGGGTAAGATGTTAAACTGACCTGGGATGGTAGCACCTATTAGGGTCCCAGCTTTGGGCAAATAGTTAACTATTACCAGCAATACTTTTTGGAAAAAATTATTACCAGCAATATAAATTTGAAGGAAAAATATTAACAGAAACAGGTTTTTGACAAAATATTACCAGCAATTAATGTCGGTATTGAGTAGCCCATTGGGGTTGGTGTGCCGTGGGACAAAATAAACCAAATCAATCTAAACCAAAGAATACATATTCTGTTCATGTGAATCTATCTTAAAAATGTTGTTGGCATTAAATAAACCATTGAGGTTGATATGCCGTAAAACAAAATAAACCAAACCAAACCAATTACAAGCTACAACAGACAAGAAATTGTGGAGAGGCATGATTGCCTATGTTCTGAAGGGACACAGTATATAGAAAAAGAACCACTATGCTACACACATCCAGTGGTTGTTAAAAAAAAAAAAAAAAAGAGTTCAACTGAATTATTTCCCTTGCATGAAGTTTATTACTTGGTCAGATCAAGTCTAACAATTTAACCTTTTTTGTTTTCTTTTCATATTTTTGTCTGTCTTGCTGAGTATAATTGGTGAAGTAGAATAAACAGAAATTTTCCTTTAATTTGCAACAAAGGAAAAATGCTAACTCTTTTAAGTGAATGAAGAATATCGTACATTGATGTCACCAAACTTTTGGCTGTTTTGCTGATTTTTTTTTTTAACAACCCAAAGTAACAAACAAAAATGATGGAGACTATTTTTTATTGTGCAGCAATTATTATTGACCAATTGTAATCCGTCATATTTTGAATAGGAATTTTAGGCTTAAATTAACAGATTAGATGTATGCAAAAATCTTGTGTATTTTTTATAAAAAAAAAAAAACAGTTTTCTACCATGTATTCATTGATCAGTTTTCAAAAAAGAGGGTGCTGGAAACTTCATCACATACTTAATGGATAATTAATGTTTTGTTTGTTTATTGGATTTTCATTAGAAAAATATAGTCTTCAATGATCCAACAGTTTATCCTCTCACTGCTTCAAATCTTGGCATTTAGATTGGAATTTTTGGAGACGTAACTCTGATTGTTGTTATTGGCATTGAACTATTCAGGCATGTGCATTTTCTTGTTGTTTCATGATGCCCTAGCTTAACCGAAGTAGGTCAGAATTTGAACTGTAATATAAAAGATGTTATTCTTAGGGTATAAAAGAAAGGTCAGATTTCTGAGACACTCATGGCTTTTTGGTTAGAAACAATGAAACCATGAATGAAAGCTTAGATTGGTTGGTATGGATGACTAGAAAGGTCCACATGAATAAACAAATACAGAATAGGCAAATTGAAATGGATATGAACTGATCAAAAGAGATTTGGACTGACTGAGATAGTTATGGACAGACAGTGATAAATACATATGAACAGAGATAGATAAAAAGTTAAAAAAAGATAGATATGGACAGTAAGGTGAAGATCAAGATGACCAGAAGGACAGAGATGGTAGAGATAGAGATGGCTAAAAGACAGAGCTTGATAGAGATGGTCAGAGGGATGAGGATTGATAGAGATGGTCAGGAGGATGGGGATTGATAGAGATGGGAAGGAGGATGGGAATCGATAGAGATGGCAGAAAGACAGAGATCAATAGAGATGGCCAGAAGGACAGAGATTGATAGAGATGACCAGAAGGATGGAGATTGATGGGGACGGACAGACAGATGAAAATATATATCAACCAATCATAAATTTATAGATAGAAATTGAGATATGAAAATAATGAGCTGAACATTGGTTTACAGTCTCTTTGAATAATGCTATCATGTCTATCAGTAAATATTTAGCTAAATCATTATTATTGGTTTAGTCCCTATGAGCTGGTATCTAGTCCTTGGGCAAATATTTTAGATCCTACATTTGTAAGTTAAGTATCATTAAACTGAAACATTGATTTGGAAATATAGAATCTTACTGAAATAGATATTTGTGATCAGACTGAAATCAATAGATAGGTAGATCAGTACAATCTGGTTGATACGCATACACACTCAAATCAGTCTCTGTATTATTTGTCTATATAGCTCTCTCTGTCTTTTACTCTCCCTCTTTCTCTCTATTTTTTCTCTCTCTCCCTATCTCTATATCAATTACTCTGTAGACTCCCTATGGAGTATAGGGCCACAGCCTCACCATGCTTGGTATTACTGTATTTTGGTTCTGTACTAAGTATGTCTTTCATGGGGTGGAGACACTAAAACCAGTTTTAACCAGTTTTCAATTCTGAGTTGTCTTTTCAGGCTGGTTGCCAGGCAAAGTTAAAGAGGCCAGTCTGCCCTGCTCTTTAATCCATAACTGGGAGAAGATATATATATATATATATATATATATATTCATATGTTTCCAATGATATTTGTGTGAAAGTGATACAATATCCTCATATTGAATTTGACATGTTCCATATATATATATATATATATATATATATATATATATGTATTCTGTTTATATGTTATTTTTGTGACTACAACTTATCTGAGTAAATGCTCTGTTTTAATTAAACAGTATTAATTTCATTTACAGGCCTGAATGTTTGAATAATTTCATAGAAAATATGTGTTCTCTGACAGGAATTGAACCTGTATCCCATAGGAAAACTGTCATTTAGCCCGATGTGCTGTTAACCATTCAGTCACAGAGAACTTCCAGTAAATGTAATTAATACTGTCTAGTTAAAAACAGAGCATTTACTCAAATTTTATCCATAAAAATAATGTATAAACAGAAAATATATTAAAATGTTTGTCAGATTTAACCATTTTATATAATATATATATATCTAAAATATCATTTCACACCAAACAAGGCAATAAAGGCACTAAGGTGAATGGGGTTACTGAGTGTTAGAGAATATGAGAAAAACTGCTATTAAGGAGAAAGGACAATAACAGGAATTAAGAAGACAGATTGTCCAGAAATACCATAACCTTTGGACTTGTGAAGAAAACCAATATGCCAAACCCTGTCAAATGCCTTTGAGATATTTAAAGCAACAGCCTGAGCTTCACCATTCTTATCTACAGCTTGATAAATGCTTTCCGCAATAATCAGCAGTTGACCTAGTCAAAAAATGACAGAAAACTGTTCATGACAAGTTAGGTACAACAACAAAACCTAAAAGTAATACAGACTGTAGCAGAAACACCTTCTCCATAATGATAAGACATTAGTGTTAATGGTGTCTTCATCTAGCTAATGTCTTACCATGGGAGGTATTTCTGTCACACCTTGTATTTCTGATATAATTTTCATTCTATTTTTTGCACTATTTACATTTTTCAGACTGCTGTCCTCATCTTTATTGCTATATTCACAATGTTTCAGCCACTGTACACTCTCGCCTTCTTCAAATGATATACGTTTGAACCATAGCCTTTAGATTGTTCTAATTCCTCATTCCACGCCTTTGGATATCTCAGTTTCAGTTATTTTACCTTAGTAACTCAACTCTCCAATTTTTTTGTTCCCTTTGCTGTGGCCACGTATTGAACTACAACTCTTTGGGACAAGTCACTTTTGATCACCCAACCAATGCTTTCATCCATTGGGGGACATCAGTGAATGAATTTTTGGTACTTATGCCAGTGTAAACAGTTACAATACCTCATCTCAGAAATATAGACAAATTTTCATTCTATTTAAAGACTTGGCTTAGTGTGAACATAAGTTAATTTGCAAATTTTTTTCCGTTGTAATGGCTTCTCCAAAAGCTTAAAGTTTATGTTTTGGATAGAAATTACATGCTACCCTCACAAACCTGACTCTTGACAATGTTCCCAATATTCTCAAAACATTTTAGACCCAGGGTACATTGTAGCTACATGATAAGCTTATCATCTTTAAACCATAATTTACCTAAGTATTTATTAATTGCACAAGTAGCATGACCTGGGGTATTGTTATGCATGAAAATATCTTTTAAGTTGAATGCCATTGAATTCTTTTTAAGCAATATCTAAAAGTTAACCTTGAGGAATTCAATGTCAGCAGAAGAGATCATTTTAATACCATCATTAAATTTTCATTTGAATATCGCCATCTTCGTAAGCTTTAGGCATTCATTGGAGGCAGAAGATATCATTGTCTACCCCGCCTCACCAGGGACCAACCAGTACATTCCTGTTAAAAACTTTTGTTAACCCTGAACCCAAACAGGCTTAGACTCCTCCTTCAAGCACCATTGGTTTTGTCAACTGTCAGGGCCATCCAGTGTTGCCTTATAATCTTTCATTTCTGAAAATCCAGTTTCCTATACTGTTTGACTTCGTACTTAATGAGGTGCGGTGATTTCAAAGAAAGGCAAATAATTGGTTTGGTGCCAGTTTCTAAATGCTTTAATATGTACCATGAAGATGTCTTAGACACAATTGAAGCACCAATGGTTTTGATTAATTCATCTACTCAAGTAAAAAAATTCTATTTATTCCCTTTTTTCAGGTTATATACTGTCTGAAACTTGGTTTTCTAGATCATAGGATTTTTTTTTTGCAAAGAATGTAGCAGTTTAATGGAACATTTGAAGAACTTTTGCTAAAACATTTACAGCTCATGTTGTTTAAATATTGGAATGGTGGCAATGAAACAATTTCATCAAAGTGACTTTCATTTTGTTTATTGTTGTGCAGAACCACATGTTATTGAACATGATTGCGCATGTCAGTGTTGCCAAACTTTGGGATAGATTAAGTTCTAACATATGCAATCAATAAAAAGATTTATATGAAAACTGTGACTTGAATAAAATATTGGAATATATATATATATATATATATATATATATATATATATGTGTGTGTGTGTGTGTGTGCATGCATCTGTATGTACTTTGCTATGTTTGTACATTATTGATGATATCAGGGAAAAACCAGCTGATTCTCTTGTGTGAATCTTAATTACCCAGAAGCCCTTTGTGCGTCTCATTTTCTCTTCATAAGTCATTACGGTTATCAATCGATTGATTGTATACCACATGCCTGAAAATAAATCAGTCATTCCAACTGGTAAGTGTATTCTTTGTAGGTTCATTTTTACATAATAATCTAGAGGTGACTTTCTGGGTTTCTATCCATGTATGTGTGTTTGTGTGTACACTTGGAAAAGTAAAATCACAGAAATTACTTGGTCATTTTCTGTGATATCTTATATATAAACTTATTTATGATGTATTAAATTAATATTTTTTTAATTGTATTCAAGTTTTTTCAGTATATCTGTTATGTATCTAGAGATTCTTGATAAAATATGAAGAAGAATCTGCAATGTTATCGTTCCTGATCTGGCATCTCAGCTTCACTCACTTTCCCACCACTGTAACATAACTTCTCTGTACCCTGATTATAAATATTTCCAAGGTAACTGTCCTGATGAGTTTTCCTCTTTGGTAACTCAACTTTACAAATTTAAGTGCAGTACTAGATTGACTATTAGGTCTCATCATTCTAGTTGAAATTGCTAGATGCAACTGTAAGTTCTATGTTAACAGTTTTTTTTTCACTTGCACTTCTTGCTTGGGGTACTCTCTTCTAGATTTTTGCTTTCCAGTCAACTTTGATCTTCAAAAATTTTAAATGCAATGTCAATCATTATCATCTGTCTCCTTAATTTCTGTTCTTTTATTGCTCCTTCTCCTGAATAATAATTTATCTCTGATTCTTTCTTTTTAAATAACACTTTTTGTTTTAGGAGTGAAATAATCAAAAAAATGTTTGGTATTAAATAAAAAAAAGAAAAACTTCTTGTAACTGAAAATATCATTGTCCCAAGCAATGGTTTTGTTGTTTAAGCTCAGATTTAAAAAAAAAAAAAAGCCTAGATTTTGAATGCTGATTTTCAAGGAAGGCAGGCTCTTAATTTTGAGCATCACAATCTTTCTACTCTTAAATCTCTCCAGTTTGGCCTTGTGTCAACCTAAGATAAATTTTGTAAGTATTGTATAAGTATGTTTTTGGTAAGATTTCAACATGTTTCCCGTTTTGTTGAAGCAACAAGGAAGAGTCATTAGGCATTGATTTTTATGAAACCAGAGATTTCTAAGGCCAGACAAACAAGACATAAATACACAGCAAATAAATAGCTTTCCCTATTATCTCTTTGCTCCAACATTTCCCAATATCCTGTTCCCTGTTTAATTAACTCCTAACTTCCTGGACCAGAGGATGTCATGCATTTACAATGTAGACAAACTCTACAGCTCGCAGTTCAACATATTTGATCTGTTTCTCTTTCTGTTGCAAGTTGCACAAAGATTTCCACAACTAGTCAATGTTCTTTGATTTCTTCTTTGTTTCCAAATCCTTATAAGACTTGGGCTATAACTTTTCGAAATGAAATTCACCAACAAAGATTAATAAGTGAGACATTTTTCACCAGAATCAAAATCCAATTTGGTGAATGGGGTTCACATATCTCTCATCCACTGTCCTGTACACTCCCTTCTGGGCAACAGTTTCAACATGCTAGACAATTGC
The DNA here is from genome assembly GCA_903632075.3 of Acanthosepion pharaonis. Classification (NCBI taxonomy): domain Eukaryota; kingdom Metazoa; phylum Mollusca; class Cephalopoda; order Sepiida; family Sepiidae; genus Acanthosepion; species Acanthosepion pharaonis. Next base: position 73,315 of record CAHIKZ030000786.1, on the reverse strand, counting down.
TTCTACAGTTTTTATTGCAAGTATGTCTTTTAAGTGATGCTTTTGCTCACCCATGCCCAACTGATTTCGAATTCAATGTTTTTCTCTGTAATTGACTTGCCCTACTGTTTAACCGTGGGTGGTGGGTAGAAGGGGTGAATTCATACCTTTCCCAAGAGTATTTGCATGAAAGTGAATGTAATAAACTCGACTGGAATTGGAACTCAACTTGCTGATTTCTCATTCTGAGTTGCTAACCACTATCTACACATATTCACATTATATAATCTAATATTTTGAGACATTATGCACACATAATGGAGAAAGAAAATTTGATACTCACAGGACATATTGAAAAGAAGAATGACAGATGAACGTCATGCATAACCTACCTAATGAGCTTGTGTACGTAGTGATTTTCTAAGCATAGTTTAGATGTGGCACAAAGCCAAAATTATAGGGCACCCAGTGAGGACCAAACTCAATATTCAGTTGTAAGTGATTTAGTGAAACAAACTTGCTAACCATTACACCACACCGAGCGCCAAAAAGATCTCATGTACTTGATTAGCAGAACAAAGATTAGGAAAGATAACAAAAAAATAAATAAATAAATAAATTTTACTAAGAGGTACAAAAAGAACAGTTGTAGAGAGCTATAATTGCCCATATTCTGAAGGGACACAGCACATAAAATAATAATACAATGTGTATAAGTATCAGCATTCAGAAATCCACAATTTAAATATACTTTTATAGATTTGCTTTTGTATGTAACAGTTGGTGATGTAATATAGTGTTTTTATGTGTATTTATAGATGTAAAATATCTATCAG
>CAHIKZ030000786.1:0-67500 GCA_903632075.3 Acanthosepion pharaonis | reverse complement strand
TCTGAAATTAAGGCAGTCTGATAGGTCAAGCATAAAGACCTCAGGATAATTTTTAGGAATATTTGAAGGACACAGACACTGGATTTAAAATGGTACCCATTGTAGTTGTTGGTTGTGTCATCGTAGAAACTGATATACTTAATGTTATTACTATGCATTTAATCAATGCAATAAATTCAGATCTGATGGAAACTGTAATGTTAAAATTACAAAGCAAGAAAATGCTAACCCCTCATATTTTGAATTTCACAAGCTACCAATTCACATGTTGCCCCCTAGTAATTAAAAAACTATGAAAAATAGTGGAACAAAGCAGTTGATAACATGCTCCCCCTAGTGGATGCCAAAGGTCATCACCAATGGTTGTATTGAGAAAGCTGGATGGCGATTGATGTATTTGAAGTGATTGTAAATTATGTTGTAACTGTAAGATCGACTCAGATTTATATATGATTCCAAGCACTGCATCTGCAATACATGTGTTAATTGGAATTAAATTTTATGCAATGATTCATCTCAAAACTTCTTATCACCAAATCCTATTTGATGATAATTTAAAGGAAATTGTAATTGTAACAATCACATTTGGATGACAGAGCAAATGCCATACAGGGCAAAAATGGCAAGTGTCATATTTCAGAAAGCAATAGAAAATGTTCTAACGAGGTGGGGGGGTGGATAAAGATATGATAATATATCTAGATGGTAATGTTTGGTTGTAACCAACAAAGAAGAGTTAGTCAAAAACCAACTATGTGCTAAATAGATTAAGAATGGTTGGTATGACCATTAATAAGATTAAATGTGTATACAATTATGAAAAATATATCTTGGATATCAAATTTTGAAAGATGTCATTTCAAAAGGCCCAAGTTTAATACAGAAAATATTAAATGTGTCTGCTACTACCTATAAAAAAAAGATTAGAATCCTTTTGAGGTTTAGTTAATTTTTACAGTAGTTATTTACCAAAGTAATTCAACTTTTTTGATTTTGCTTAAAAAGATATACTGAATTTAAATGAACAACAAACAACATTTGAAAGTTGAAAATATGCCATTGCTAAAGAGTCCACTGTGAGGATTTTTGATCTTGAAAAGAATGTCATATTAATCACACATACAAGTGAATATTCAATGTCAACAATTTTATGACAGCAAGGACATTCATTTTTGTACCTCTCTAGGGGATTGATGACTGCAGAATCTAATTATTCAAATAGAGAAAGAGGCTTTAACAGTTATAAGAAGCACATTAATGGAGCTTGCTAATTCTTATTGGGCAGAAAATTCTTGCTGAAGTCTAATAACAAGTCTTTAGAATTTATTTTTAATCCAAGGAAGGAATTTGTAAAAATCTCATCATCTAGAATTTTAAGATGGGCCATAAAACATATGGCTTTTAATTTTGATATTGAGTATGTAAAAGGAAATACTGTTCATCATGTTGGCACATTATCATGATTACGGTCTAAATTTGAACAAAGAAAGTATCTCAGATAATATGGAAGATGAATTTTTATATGGGATTGAAACTGAAATTCTACCTCTAAATCAAATTGCATCAGAAAAATTACATGATCCAATATTAAGTAAAATTGTTTCATGAACAAAAAGGAACACATGGAGTAACTGTTATAAAAATAAAAAAGGCCTTATAAGTTGATAAGACACAAGTTAACCATAGAAAATGGTATGACATGCAATGGCGACCAAGTAGTATTACTAAAAAATTTGAGAAAAATATGTGCTAGAAAGTGTGCATGATGATGATGTTCATTGTGAAATGACAGCCACACAGAAACAATTAAAATTAGAAGCATTAAGTTAATGTTGATAACTATGTCTAGGATGTGTAGGAATTAAAAATTTTCAGCAAAATAAATTGCTCATCCAGTTGAAAGAAACAGAGCTCTGAGTTCATGTTCCCATGAGCCATGCATATTTCAACAATGTTGGACTGTCTTATTTTAGTGTATACTTTTTTAGGATGGCCTGAAGTTGTCCATGATAGAAGAACTGCTATTGTAACATAAATATTATGAGTAATATTTTCCGGAAATGGGGTCCCAAAATCATTGGTATCAGATAATGCCCAAGAATTCTGTGATAATAGTCTGTTTTGTTAAAGATAAATTAGAAGAATTCTGTACAAATCTCTATATAACATGCACAATCAAATGGAATTGCAGAGAAAATGGTACAAACTATAAAAATAGGATTGAATGAATTTACTCCACACCAGGATAATATTAAGTTTTCCACAAAGACTATTGTTTAGTTAATGAACTATACCACATGTTGGCTGATTACAAAGTCCATCTGCATTCAACAGATGACAGATTAGAGCCTGTTAACCATGTCTTAGTCTGTTAATGAGAAAATGTAGTACCAGAAAAATAGCAAATTGACTCCTGAAAAGGTGAAATTTATAAGGTAGAAGCAACAAAATACGACATTAGTATAAAAAAAATCATGCTGACCACACAAGAATTCAGATGGAAGAATAGGTTACAGTCAGTAATCGTAGCTCGGATCCTTTAAACCAAGAAAATGAAACTAGTGATGATGAGACAGGGGAAGATGGAGAAAAGTGAGAAGATATGAACATAAGACTATTCAAGAACAATAAGAAAATGACAATAATCAATGAGACGGATCAAGATCTCCTCCTCCTCTTAGTGGGGGGTGTAGAGAAAGAGGTTAAAGAATCATTGAAAATAAAACAACTTATAGAAGAAGCTTAAGATCCATGAGGGGGCATAAAAGCCTTTTGTTTCTTGGGGAGGGGGAGGATGTAATGATATTGAAATAAGTTTTGACTCATTTGCATATAAGTACATAGACTTGTATGTATGTCCCACTACTGCTGAGGAAATAGCATTCAAGTAGGTAACCTTGAACAATTCGTAACATGAATATTTATGACATTTTGACATTGTGTGTGTGTGTGTGTGTGTGTGTGTATATATATATATATATATATATATATATATATTCAAACATGTTGTTAAATTTAACAGACAATGATTGTCAGTTGTTTGATCATGAGCTGTTCTAAGCTTTGTATAGTGGCTTTAGTTTTGGGAGAAAATTAAGACAAAAATTATCAAACATTTGGATATTTTTTTATTATACTGTTCCTTGATCTAAGCTTTTGGCTCACATCAGTCATCATCAGAGTGGTTATATGGACATTACGAGAGATGTTCGCCATCAAAGATGACATCTTTTTCATAGAAATTTGATATTCAGTGATAACGGTAGAACCATATATAATTTATATATATATATATATATATATATATATATATATATATATATATTAAAATGTAAACCTTGAGATTGAGGTTTCTGTTTCATGCTTAAACACAATCATCAGGCCATATATATATATATATATATATATATATATATATATATATATACACACACCCACCCACACACACTTGTCCAGTGGGTCGTTACATCGGAGATTTGTTCCTACAGCATAATGTAAACTGATTTTCAACATAGGTCAGATTTCATCTACATAAGCACCCATGAGTCTACCGTATGCTTGGTAGCCATAATGAAGGGCAAAATGTTCCCACAAAAATGACACAAATGAAAGACAGCAAATGTATCATAATCCAGTATAGTGTACAGCTGTCGAAGAAACAACACTGTCTTCCTCATATAGTGCTGCATGACAATATATTATGGGAAATGGCACCATAACCACAAAATGCTGTGCATTGTGTCCGACATAACCCAAAGGCCTTTTATATATATATATATATACATACAAAAGTATATCTCTCTTTATGTCTTGTATAACTTTGTGTGCTTTTTGCATATGCTAACCTCAAGGAGAGTGACTCATTGCACCTTCTTTGTTTCATGTTTTACACTGACATGAAGTGAAACAGTTATAGTGAATCAACCGCTAGGTCTGCTGTTTGGAAATCTGGTTCATTGTGTGATACTAGACAATTTTTCATGCCAGAATGTATTTTACAAATTGCCATTCGTCCATGCATTTGATATTGCTGCCACATCTGGTGCTTCTGCTATATATTTGGAGATTCTTAATAAAAATCCAAAGAAAAATCTGCAAAATTATTGGTCCTGACCTGGTATCTCAGTTTCAGTCATTCTCCAACTACCATAACATAGCTTCCTTGTAACATTTCTATAAATACTTTCATGGTGATTGTTCTGACAAACTTTCTCTTTGGTACCTGAACTTTAGAAACGTAAGCACAGTACATGATTGGTAGATAGGTTTCATCAGTTTATAGTCGTAATTACTAAATTTAAATTTAAGTTCTATGCTAACAATTTTTTTCACTTTTTGCTTCCCAATCAGATTTGATTTTCAGAAATTTAAATGTCAAGTCAATTGTTATCTTCTGTCTCCTTAATTTTGGTTCTTTTATTGTCCTCTCTCTTTAATGACGATTTTTCTCAGATACTTTCACACCGTGTATCTTAGTAGTTGGGGGTGAAAAGATTAAAAAAATTTCATTGTATAAATGTTCTTATGTGTTCTGTATATGATATGTAGGAGTATGCCAAAAAAAATCTTTCATTTGATATGTATTTTTAAGATAATTATCTCTGTGTGAGTTTTTGTTCGTATGAATCTGTGTGTGTGTATGTATGTATATATGTGTGTGTGTGTGTCTTTCTCTCTCTGCAGGTGCATGTGTGTGTATGTGTTTCTCTTTTTCTCTCTCTGCAGGTACATGTGTGTGTGTCTCTCTCTCTCTCTCTCTCTGCAGGTGTGTATGTATTTGTGTGTCCCTCTCTATCTCTGCAAGTGTGTGTGTGTCTCACTCTCTGCAGGTGCATGTGTGTGTATGTGTTTCTCTTTTTCTCTCTCTGCAAGTACGTGTGTGTGTGTGTCTCTCTCTCTCTCTCTCTGCAGGTGTGTATACATGCATGTGTCCATCCCAAACTTAGGTATTTGATCTATCTCAGTTAGTAGCCATGCTTCTTTACAGGATATTCTAAATTAGGAGATAATTCTTTACTCTTCCCAAAAGAGAGGGCATGGGTTGTGGCTGGAGGAGGAATAGAAGAAGCTCATCATAAGGTGGGGGTAATGGAGGAAGAGGAGAGGGCATAGTGAAATGCAGTGTGAGGATGTCTAACAGGACTGGGAGGAGCAAACAGAGAGAGGGAATATATTTTTAACAGAAAAACCAAAGAGGGGAAGGAGGAAGAGGATATACTGAAAGGAGAAGGGTAGTTTCAAAATAGGGTGTTTAAGGAAGAAATAATAAGATGGGAGGAGGAGTTGGCAGAGAAGAAGAAATATTGATGCTATTTAAGATTGAAGAATGATGCCAAGAGAGAAGGGGAAAGTTAGAATCAAAGATAGTGAAGTCAGAGAAAGTGGGAAGTGCTGTGTTGAAATAAAGAGGGGACAGTTGAATGAGGGAGAGGAATAAAGGAAATAGCAGATTTGAATGTATCTCAATAAATAGAAGATGAAAGAAACAATAAAAAGGTGAAGAATGCAAAAGGAGAAAAGAATAACAGGATAAGAAAGGAAGAAAAGGAGGAGGCTGAAGAGACAAAGGAAGAGAAGAGAGTAATGTAAACATCAGAAATGAAAAGAGGGAGGGAAACATGAAAAAAGGGAGAAAAAGAAAGTAATGATGAGAGAGAGGGCAAGAAAAATGAAAGAGTAGATGAGAAAGAAGTGGGAGTTGGGAAAAGAAGAAAAGGAGGCAGATGAAGAAATAAAAAGGTAAAAATAAAGGACAGTGAAAGGATTAGAAAAGGAAGGTGATTATGAGATAGGGAGGAGAGATGAGAAAAGTAAAGGAGGAAGAAGAAAAGAAAAGGAGAGGGAAATGAAAGGAAGAGAAAGAAAGGTAATATGCAATGGGAAAAGTATGAGGAGAAATGTAAAGATGAGAAAAGAAGGGTATAAGAAAGAATGAGGGGGAAGAAGAAGGGGAAGATGAAATGAATAAGAACAAAAAGGTAGCAGACGGAAGAGGAGGAAGAGGTAAAGGAGAAACAAGGATGAAAGGATAGAGAAGATAAGAAAGGAGGGGGAAGAAAACTAATGAAAGGAGCAGCAGATGGACTCAGTATAAAAATGAGTAAGAGGAAAAGGTAGAGATAATAATGGTGGAAAATTAAAAAAATGAGAGAGGAAGAAGAGGAGAGAAGAATGGCAAAAAGAGTTGGGAGAAGGAGTTAAAATAGCAAAGAATAGATGAAAAGTTTTGAAATGGACAGAAGTAAAATAAAAAGAAATGGGGAAAGAATAAATAGGAAGAGATTTATGTATTGATAAGAAAGAGAAGGTATGATGAAGAAAAATAAAAGATATAAAAAGATGGAGAGAAAAGATGGGAAAGGAGATGAAGAAAGAGTAAAAAATATAAAGATAAAAAGAGGGAGAGAAAAGATTGGAAAGGAGATGAAGAAAGAGTAAAAATATAAAGATAGAGGGGAGAAAGGAAGGTGATGGAGTAAAGATAGGAGAGGAAGAGATTGAAGATATATATTTGGCAAGAAAATGCAAGATAGTGGAAGTAGTGGAAGAAGAGTCATGAGATATGTAAGGAGGAACAGGAAGTGATGCTTGTCTAACAGTGGTGGGCAGGAGAGTAGAGTTTGTGGTTCAGTGATGGTGGGTGTATGGGCATAGGAACAGTGTATTGGCTGTGTGTGGATATGGTTAGGCAGGGATTGGTAGGGGGTTTTTGAGGGTGATTAAGGATAATGGTTGTGATTAGTTGAATGCAGATTGTTGAGAAAAATATAATCAGCCATCAAAGTTTTTAATTTCCTGCCGTGGCCAAGAATGGAAGGGCATCGAAATGGTTAAGTTCGGTTGCACGGGGCATTGTTTGGGAAGGTAGGGTATTTGAACAGGTATGATGGGGAGGCACAGTGGAGTAATGGATAGCGGCTCGTATTGAGGAATCAGAGAGCTGAGTTCGAATTCTAGTCAAATCCAATACAATCACTTATGTGCTAAAACCCTTGGGAAAGGTATGAATCCTCTTCTCCTCCCAGCTATGGATAAATAGCAGGACAGACTGGGTTCTATAGCCTTGGATGGCAACTGGTCTACCACAGAAAGAAAGAGCAACTTACTGCAGGAAAAGATCTGCCTCATCAGTCATGTATTGAAAGATACATGATCGACTAAGTGTGTATCCCACATAGCACATAACTGACTGATGATGAGGAGAACACAGAAAAAAAAGGCTCTACTCTTATCTCTCTCTCTTGCTTCTGCAAAAGGAATTCTTGAAGATCCTCTTCTGCACATTGATATATAAAAAATATTGTTTGTGTGTGAGTTACTAGTACAATACTTAGTCCATAGCTTAGAATAAATGCATTTTGCCTATTATTATATAACAAATATTTACTTTCCAACATAATCTCTTTCTTTCTCAATGTACTTAATCCAATCTTCAAGGATCAGTTGAAAACATCCCTGACAATAGCCAACATTAACCTCGAGACCTGGGAACCCATTGCTGCAAATCGGCCTTCCTGACATAGGACCATCTGAGCAGGGACCGAGACTTTTGAGTCCAACTGTCAATATGAAGATAACCTGCAACATGCTGTCTGTCATGAGGGCCCGACTAGCCCAGCCGCATCCACCTTCCACACTAATCTGTGACTCCTGCTCATGATTCTTCATGAGTAGACTGAGCCTTCACAGCCATTTCTGTCAATGCCACCAGAGGGGAGAAAGGGAGTAAGGCCAGAGGATGATAATCCCTATGCTCAGATGTGAGCGGGTGCTAACTTAATCCAATGTTTCATTTTTAATCCCATAGATCAAAAATTAAACAAACATTTTTGATTAAAATTCAGCTTTTAACTGTTACTTATTTTACAGCTTGTGTCCCTTCAGGATGTGAGTGACCATGGCTCTCCACAACTTCTTATTCTTTGTAGCTCTTAGTAATATTTATCTTTTTGCTATGATTCCCAATCCCTGTTCTACCATCCATTTCCACAGACTCAGTAGGTAAACTATTCATTGCTTTCCTATGTCTCTCTTGCCTTCAATATGTCTTGTGAGTGTCAAATTTTCCAAGTCCTCTTTCCTGATAATATGCCCTAGTTTTTGTAGATGTAGAAATTTTTGATCCTGAGTGCTCTGTATCAAAGTAATTTTAGTAAGTTGAACACTATCATTTATTCTGTTAGCACAATGTTTTGGATGATCCAGCCTTCATCTAGCATACAATCAGCAAGAAAGGTGTCTCTTGTTTTACAGAAATAGATGGTGGACGATGAAGATAAATATACAGACTAGTTCAATTCATTTTCAGCAATGTGAGCCGCTGTTTTCTGTTTTGCTATCTATTATTGTAAAACAAAGTAACACTTCTTTCATTATGGATTGTTTACCTGATGAAGAGAGTAGAATCAGTCAGTTAAATGTTGTCGCAGTAATATAAAAATTAATCTTATAGGCTGGTTGAATCTACTGAAAATGATAGCCAACAAAACTGAAATGTTATTGTTAAGAAAGATTGACTTGTTTGGGAGATTCACTAGTTCGGGATGGTGATTTGAACCTCGTTAATTCAGGATTCACTTGTTTGGCAGATTCAATAGTTTAGAATGATGATTTGAATTTGGCAGTTATTTGAATATGGACAGAATATTTTTGTAGGAAAATCAATAGCTGAGGGAAAAAAAACCTAAACTTGTATAAAAGTTAATCATAATAATATTTGTACAGTTATTCAGAAGAAAGATTAGAGAAAATTCTGAAACAAAACTAATTTTTGCTTCCTTTATAGAAAAATGATATTTTTGAAAATTTTGATAGTATGAAAAGATGTTTACCTACAAACAAAAAATATCGTATTGCATAGCCAGTTATTTAGGTAAAGAGTAAACTTAAAAATTATTAAGTAGTTGACTTTTTTTGCTCTATCACTTTCACCACTACCAACATAATTTGTTATGTTGCACTAAATATAATTATCAGATTTCTTTCATATACACTACCTGTGATATCACGAGTTATATAAAGTGCTACTTTGAAATATGTTCATAAAACTGTATTTAGAATCAAAACTCTTTCTCTGTATTTTTCTTTTGCTGAAGTTTTAGAAACCAGTCAGTCCTCTTTCTCTTTGGACTGAAATATTCTCTGGTAAACAGGAAGCAGGTCCATGAGAGAGAGAGAGAGAAAGGGTATTTTCTTTTATTTACTCTTGTGAAATAATTATTCTATTAAAAAGAGGAATTTTAATTCACATGCATATGTACAGACACATAACTGGCTTTTGAGAAGTAAAATTTATGAGGTGATTCTACATCTGTTGCAGGTCTATAGATAACTTGTAAGACTTGTATTAAACAAACAAGATCATCCATGACTGTTGCAGGAGTATGTCTGGTAACTGGAATAATTTCAATTTTAATGGTGTTGCTTCTTTATCAATTTAGGCCATGAAAAACAAGTGGGATGATGATAGTGAACTTCTTAGGTTATAGGTTTTATGTTGTTGTATCCTCTTTGTATTTTCTTTATCAATAACCCCTTTTGTCTTCGTGGCATTATTGCTTTGCTTGAGGTGAAATGATATTTTAAAAAAATAGGTTACTTGCTCTTTCCCTCTGCTCCTCTTGTCAATATGTCCTGTGAGTGTTAAATTCTCCAAATCTTTTTTCCTCATTATGTGTGCTAGAAATTTCTTTTACTTTATGATTTTTAGCAGAAATTTCCTTGTAATTCCTATTTTTCTTAAGACTTACTCTTTGTTCACATGTTCTGTCTATGGTATCTGCCATATAGGGAATTAGATATTACACAATATTTCAGCACTTTTTGCTTTGTTTCTTAAGACTTTATACCCGGCTTAGTTTCTGAAAAGAGTCTTGTACTATTTTTATGTTGTTGTATCCTCTTTGTATTTTCTTAGTAATTGTTTACTCAATGCAAGACCCATGAGCCACTCAAGGTAGAGAGTTACTGATTGCACGTAAGAGGAGGAGGATGTAAGAAGTGTAGTTTAAGAAGATATACAGGAAAGATATTAGCTAACCTTAGACGTGAGGAGCTTATGATTGTAGTGATCAGGTAAGCATCCTCTCGGGAATCTGTTCCATGAAGCAGTGGTTCTTGGGAAGAAGATGCTTGAATGGAACATCCTTTATACTAAAAATATGAAGAGAATGGAGATGATTCATTCAAGTGTACATAGCAAAGTGGTTCTTAGCTGTGAAGGTCTGAACTGGTGAAATTAAAGAATGTAGCTTGTCAGAACATTTGCTATGGAAATAATGATAGAGTAGCAAGAGGCTTGCAGCATTTCATCTGTGGGATAGGAGTTGTAGAGTGGAAAATAATTCATCACCCACAAGGCTGCAAAGATGCTTATGAGCTATAATAAGAATGGAAAGTGAGGACTGTGCAGCTCCAGCCCAGACATGGCAGCAGTACTCTAGTTTTGGTTTCATCTGGCTCTTGTAAAAATAGAGCATAGCAGGTACTTGGGTGGCACAAGGAATTGACCATTTTCCAGTATCTTTAGCAATAGTACATACATATATGTTCCACTGGGATTAACTTGTTCCAATAGGCATCGAAGGCAAGGAACCTCCTTGAGAGAAGACCATCCATCATGATAGGTGAAAGTTCAGAGTTAGGTCATTGATAGTGAAATATCACTAGTTTGGTTTTGAAGGTATTGGATATTACAAGCCAGTCCTTTCCCCCCTTTGAGTCACCAGAGTTAGGTCAAAGGAAAGATCAGCTGCCAGCCTCTGGTCATCCAGATTTTTGGTGGTGCACCCATAAACTGTTGTATCTGCATATATTTTCTAGAGATCTGTTCTTTGGTTGATTGTTAACATAAAGCAGAAACAGGATATGATCGAGAAGGGAGCCCTGGGAAACGCCTGCATCGATCACTGGGCTTCAGAAGATTGACTATAAATAATGATGTTCCTGTTAGGAATGACTTGATAATTGAAAAAAAAAAAAAAGAAACAAACTCTTCCAGACATTCCCTAACTGGAGAGCTTGTGTAGCCACACCTTGATGCCACACCCCATGAAAGAAGGTAGACAACTGAACAGTTTTATGTTTTAAGAAAATTTGAAAAATAATTCACTAACCAAGATGAAAAAAAAAATTCTGGCTGTTGTATTTTATGATAATTTTATTTTAATTGTATTTTATATTGAGAAAAGGAATTCTACAAGTTCATGAATTCACTGGTGAGGAAATTTAATAAGTTGGAGAATTTAGCAATGTTTAACCTGCCAAAAAAATGGTACATCAAAAGGATATTACATTGAACTAATGAGACACTCTCAGCAATGTTTACTTACATGATTATAAAAATATGTAAAATATGTAATATTTCTTATTTTCCATTTTAGAAAGATTTATTATTTATTATTTTATAAAGAAATAAATTTGAAAAACATTTTATTTAAAAATTTATAAAACACCACAAAATTTTCAACAAATTGGGTTCTTTAGGAATGGTTGGTAAAATATTGACGAATTTCCAATCGATTCAAAATTAATAAAATGATGAATAATAAAAATTTCATTATAGTTGGTTCACATATTTTTATGATTGTGTAAATTTTTATAAATTTATTTCTTTATAAATTGGTGTATGATAAACATTGCATTGTATTAGTTAGCTTGTATTTTTAGAATGCTATAAATATAAAATTATTCTTGTAAATAAACAATCTAATAAATAAATAGTGTTTAATATTTTTGTCATAAATGATTAAAGAACAAAGAAAATGTATAAATTCACTTTCATATATTTGGGTTTTATTAAAAATTCTTATTGCTTTTTAAAACAATAAAGATTACTGAGAGAGTGAAAATAGTGCAAAATAATAGCAGTGTCAAGGGAAAAACTGTCCTTTTGACAAACTGCTTTATTGTGGGCACGAAGATTAAACTTTGATAAGAATTCTTAAAAATAAAAATAGCAAAATGTTTGTTGGTTGCTGGCTTAGTGGTACATAGGTTCAAAATCAAGAACAAAAATAAAATAAAATAATCATTTTTACTCTTGGGACTCTGTTCAGACAAGCTATGTTTTTTAGTTTCAACGGTTCAGATGTTTACAGAAAGGACATCAAGAGCCTAATCACCCTCATCCCTTTGTATTTTAATGGTAAGAGGGAAATTACATTCAGACAGCTTTTTCTAACAGCTACTTACTGGAACAAACTCTTAACAGGATGCTTCAGTGACCACTACAATTTTAATCTCTTCAGGTCTGTGGTCAACCATTATCTCGACTACATATCCTCATAATCTGCATTTACTTTCTTCTCTTATCTCTCATAACTACCTCATTCACTAACACTCTACTTTGAGTGACTCTTGTGTTTTGTATTGGATAAATATTTAGTTAAAAATAAATTCTATTTGAATTAACAAAAGAGTGAGAGTTGACTGTTAGATTCAATGTATGAGGCTGTAAGTTCACAACCAGTGGTAAACCATAACTTGGCAGCTGATCTCTCCTCTGACCTAGCTCTAACAGCTCAGTGTGTGTGTGTGGGGGGGAACTGACCTTAAAACCAAGCTAGTGACATTCCATCATTACCAAGCAGACGCAGAACATACACTGCTCATGATAAACAATTACTCCCTCAGAGAGGCCCCATGCCTTGAGTGCCTATTGGGACTTAACCTAGACCTCATGGAACTTCTACATATGATCTATTGCTAAAAATGATTGGTTCCCTCTATGGCTACTCCTACTGCTATCCTCTAACTTTACAAGAGCCAGATTAGGAATACTCCTGCTATATATTGGCAGGAGCTGCCCCGTCTCCACTTTTCAGTCTTGATAGAGTTCAAAAATGTCTCTGAGTCCTTGTGGATGACAAATTATTTTCCATCATACATCCCCTTTCTCACAGATAAGATGTTGCAAGCCTCACGCTGCTCTATTGCTATTTCCAAGGAAAGTGTTTAGATGAGCTTAATTCTATCAGTTCTAACCTTCATGGCTAAAACCTGCCATGATGCACACATAGAGAACCACCCTTTGTATTCCATTGGTGAGATGTAAGTATGATTTGAGCATCTTCTTTTTCCAAATGACTGCTTTGTGGAACCAACTTTCAAGAGGACGTTTCCCCAGTCACTGCAATCTTAATGTATTCAAGTCTAGGGTAATTGTTATCTTCCATACATATCCCCGTAAAACCAAGCCTCTTATTCTGTAACTCTTTATCTTGAGTGACTCTTAGGCTTTGTTCTGGCTGAACATCATTGTAAAAAAAAACAAAAAAAACATCTGAAATCCCTCAACATATGTACATCAGTATGTGCTGATGATGAAGAAGGCTATGTCAATGACATAGGTATTCATAGTTGGGATAAGAATGATCTTGAACAAAAAAAAAAAATCAACATTCTCTACCAAGAAACTATGATCTGGAATTGGAATGAAAGCGGCAATGATACATACCCTGAATCCATCATAAAAATTCAGGATGTAGAATTAATAAATACTAAACACTTCAAATACCTCGGCATCTGGATCAAAACAAAATTAATACAGGAGATAAGAAAATTGAAGCTTGAATAGGTTATGATGGGGGTAGTTTCACTGAACACTACCATTTGCTACAAAACCAAAACATTAACCTAAAACCTTGAGCCATGTTCTTAAATAGCCTTGTCAGATCAAGACTTTGATATGAATCTCATGCATGCCACCAAACTTGATATGATTTCCCTCTGTTTTTTTCTACAAATATTTTTCTGGCAGTTGTTCTAAATGAACCCTTTCCTTGGCACCTTAACCACATGAATTTATTCTCACACTTCTTGCCTGTGGAACTCTCTTCTGGTTTCTTGCGTCCATGTCATCTATGATCTTCAAAAATTTAAATCCATCTTCTATCTTTCTGAATCCTGTTATTTTATTGTCCTTTCTCCTCACCTTTCTCATTTTCTTTCACTATCAATAACCCCTTTTGTCTTTGTGGCATTATTGCTTTGCTTGAGGTGAAATGATTTTTTTAAAAAATAGGTTACTTGCTCTTTCCCTCTGCTCCTCTTGTCAATATGTCCTGTGAGTGTTAAATTCTCCAAATCTTTTTTCCTCATTATGTGTGCTAGAAATTTCTTTTACTTTATGATTTTTAGCAGCAATTTCCTTGTAATTCCTATTTTTCTTAAGACTTACTCTTTCTTTACATGTTCTGTCTATGGTATCTGCCATATAGGGAATTAGATATTACACAATATTTCAGCACTCTTTGCTTTGTTTCTTAAGATTTTATACCCAGCTTAGTTTCTGAAAAGAGTCTTGTACTATTTTTATGCTTCTTCAGATCTATACCTATTCAGTATGTTAAATTAACAATTGCTCAAAATTTTAGCTTGGAAACAACTACTGGGGAAATAGTGATTACCATATCGTATGAGTTTGTGGGGATAGATGACAAAATAATATCAAAGAAGGATGGTAATAAAAAAAATATTACTTAGAAGAACAAAAGACAGGAAGTTGTGGAGAACCATAGTCACTCACTTCTTTAAAGGCCATGATATACTGTTTTTATAAAAAAGTTTGAACTGCTTTTCAGCTTCCATTCATATCCAGTGATATTTAGATGTCTCATCCTGGGTATGATGATTAACTACAAAATGGCAGCAAGGCATATGATCAGGAGGTTTTGAGAATTGTGGAACCACCTCTTAATTACTGTTGTTCCCAGGCTCAACCTGACTTAGGATGATATCACCTGTTAGGGTACCAGTTATAGTCAAATAGTAAACCCTCAAACTGAGATTGAAACATGAAAATATAAAAATACATTAGAAAAAAATTAATAGCAATACATTTTCATAGTAAAAGAAATGAAAAAAATTTACCAGCAATATATTCTTAAAAAAAAAAATTACCAAAGCTCACAGGAAAGTAAAATTTCAGCATTAAATGACTGATAAGGAGTTGATATGCCATTAAACAAACCAAACCAATTTAGATGTCAATTGATTCATTCACCAGATCAGGGATGTGTGGTTCCATTGTCGTTATTGATACGAACATTGAAATCATTGATCTGAGTTCAAATTCTGGTCTGTTACATTCATTTCACACTGATTACCCATAAGAAAGGCATGAATTTATTTTCCTTCTCCTAGGTTTAGATTTAAAAAGCAGAGTAGCCTTGGGTGCTACTTCAGTCCAGTAGCAGCTCAGCAAATTTTATCACATAACTAACATACATATTTTCATATAAGCAGAGATATATGATTGCTTACATCTTACATGTTTTTTTTTTTTTTATTTAAAAAGAGAAACAAATCTTCAACTTAGTGTTTTATCCAAATATTTTAGATGTATGTTATTATTCTTATTATTTACCAAACATGGTCAGCACATTGTGGCTGTGTTCATAGCTGTTGGACAGTTTTGGACACTTTTTACACAGTCTATGTCCAAAAAGGAAAACATTTATATGAATACAATAAAAATTGAATAAAAAGCTTATTCGCAGTGCCTTGTGCGTATATATATATATATATATATATATATATATATATATATATATATATATATATTTATGAAAAACTAGGTAATCCGTATGGGTAGACCCAAGGAGGATAAAATCCAGAGAGCTCAATGTAAATCCAGAGCAAATAATTTAAATAAAAACAGACCACTTTAAGGTTCCATGTAATAAATTATTTCACCACAGCCCTTTTAAAGGACTGTGGATCTTCAACTTTACTTTCTGTTCTTTTCATTTTTCATTTCAACCTTTGGAAGTAAAGTCTGATGATCCGCAGTCCTTTAAAAGGGCTGTGGTGAAATAATTTATTACATGGAACCTTAAAGTGATCTGTTTTTATTTAAAATACACACACACACACACATATATATATATATATATATATATATATATATATATATATATATATATTATGACATACTAGAAAAAGATTTGTCATAATATTTTTCTAAATACTGTTGTTGATATATAAAATTATACAAAATTAGATATTGTTTTATACACGCACACACACACAATTGTTATATATATTGTATGAACACATATTTAAACATAGTTTGGCACAGCAGCAAGTCTGTAGTCATAAAATAACCTTTTATGCAAAAAGGAATTGTTTTCAGCATAATCTACTCAATGCACTCAATCTATCACTTTTCTGTTAATTATATAATACATCAAACATAATGCAATGAAGTGAAAGATAATTGAGGATTATTTAGCAAGAGAAAGTATAAACAAGATGTTAGAGTAAGTAACTTTTTTTCATGGCTACATCTTACATAAAAGTAGATAATTGTTGGCAGTGATGAGTTTTGTTATTTATCAATGCAAACAGTGTAAATAAATAAACAGCAAATATTTTATAAAATTTGGATTCAACAAGAGACAGATCAGTTGAAAGAAACTTCCTGGATCTAAAAATACGCATCCGTATCAGACTTAATTTGTAATCGATGATTTGATCTATAATAGCATATTCAGTTTCCAGACAGTCTTCATTCCAATGGTGAAAGACTGTACGGAAAGCAGTTGGTGTATACATAAGCCAATAAGGCAAGGAAAGGAAATTATAAAATATTATTTTTATTTCATTATTATAAATATTATTAATAAATCATAATTATTTATTTATCTATTTATTATAAAATTTTATTTATTTATTCATCTATTTATTATATAATTATATAAATTTTATTTTTAATTTATTATTTTATTTTAAATGGTAAAATATCAAAGACATAAACCAATTAGGTCTTTGTTTCTTTTAGCAATAAATGCAAGGTGGTAGGTGAAGTTGGTGATTATATTTAATAAAGTGTTTGTTATTTTTGAAAATAAAATTATAATTAATGAATATCACTGAGCTGATGCAACCTGGATTCATTATACAAGAGTCCATTTGTAAGTGTAATATATGTCTATAATTCATGGGTTACAGTTATAATAGCCATTGTGGGAAAATGAAATAAAATCAATAAAAAAAAATAATGAGTAATAAAAAGTTAAAAAGAAATACATTTTCTCATAATGCTAAGAGGAACCGGAAATATGATTGCTCCACTTGATTTTGAAAAATGCCATTAGGTGGCAGTGTTGAAGCCTATAAAAAAAAGCGAAACTTTCCTACCTCACTCTCTTTCTCCCCCTTGCTCCAAGATGTGAACCACTGGGTAATTATGTCCCCACTGAGAATGTTAGTTTCCCTGGTCCACTGATGACTGTACTCTCTTCCCATTTTCCAAGCAAGGTTCGTAAATTTCTTCCAAAATCTCAACCTCAAGTAAGTCAATATTTCTCTTTGGTTTGTTCAACTCAGTATAAAACTGATTTGAGTGCAACCATAGTAACAATGCTTATACTGACTTATCCTAAATTCTGGACCAAGAAAAAAAAATGGATATCTCATAACCATGTTTAAATCTCTCAAACTTTCCTTTGGTTGTTCAACTTTGTTGAAGGCTGACTTGAGCTCAACCATGAATACGATACTTAGACTTACCTACCCTAACTTCTGGATCAGAAAAAAGAATGGATATAGCCAAGAGACATAGAAAATTTTGTTTCACTACCCCACCCCAAATACTGTTCTACTGCCATTATCACCTGAAAATCATTTGAAAATTTCCAACCTTTCAAACTTAGATATATATTGCTAAAAAATTAATGGATTTATTTTTAATCAAGACATTGATATTACAGCAATCTTTAACCTTTGTATCTGAAAAAAGTAGTATGTCAAAAGGATGGTTTTTCCTTTCATACTACTACTACTACTATAAGGATATTAGTCTAAATAATTAATGGAATAATGAAAATACTTTTTCAGGTCAGACAGTACAAGGAAACCTGTAAAATATATCAACTTGAAAGATAATCAAAACAAAATGAGGTTACTAACCCAAATTATTAGCAAAGTATTGATCAATGTCAATGTCTTTGGAATCACAATAAGTGCCCATTAAAGGATATACATGTCTTCATTGGGTACTGATTAGCTAATATTTTTTTAATTCATGTTGGATGATCAAAAGCTGTTGTTACAAGAAACAGAAAGCTATTGATGAACCTGAGGACTGGGTGTGGCATATATTGACTCTTGTTCTTTAAGGGTTATTAGTTGTCAATTTTTTGTGACATGGAAGCAATTTTTCTAATATGTTGAACACATTAGATTTCACGTTGAGATTTAATGCTAATATAACATGCCATTTAATTTTATATTACTTTGTACTATTTTGTACAGTGGTTGTTACGCAGGATGTTGTGAGCAGAATGACTCTCATTTTGTGATTATTTTTTTATTTTTTGAGTTAGGGTTGAAACCAGTATTTTGTTATTGATTTGTAACTATTGTTTTCCTTTTCTTATTGTTGTTGCCTTTTGTCACAACCTTTTAGATTAAAGTACCCACTAGCCATAAAGGTTCCATGTTTGATGGCATATATGACACACTCCTTTTACCCTCAAATATTTGAACTTCATAAATTTTTAATAAAGACTCGAAATGAAACTTGTTTTGAACAGAGCCAAACGAGGATGAAAATGCAGTCAAACTTTATGTAGCATCTTTTTTTTTTCTTTCTTTTACTCACCCCAAACAGGGCAACAATGCCACTAAGATGCAAGGGGTTACTGAGTGTTAGAGAATATGTGAAAAAAAAAACACTATTAAGGAACAAGAACTGGAATTAAGAAGACAGAAGATGATAATTGACATTACATTTAAATTTTTGAAGATCAAACTTGACTGCAAAGCAAGAAGCTGGAAAAAAGATCCACAAGTGAGAAGATGAGTGAAGAAATTTAGCATTACAGTTACATGTAGCCATTTCAATGGTAAAATGATGAAACCTTGCTGCCAATCTAGTACTATGCTTAAATTTATAACATCTAGGTATCATAGAGGAAAATTCAAAGGTGTTTATAGAAAGGGCACAGGAAAGTTACGTTACAGCAGTGGGGAAAGTGACTGAAGCTGAGATGCCTATCAGGACCAATAACATTGTAGATACTTCTTTAGATTTTATCTACCAATTTTTCTTAATATTTTGTGACTATTGTTGCCTGTTGAAATGGTAAGATCTTATATATCAAATACATTTGTGCAAAATTGGCTTTCATTATCTTTATTCTTTGATGAGCCTTTAACCAATTTTGATAGAGAAGTTAATGGCTTGAGGTGGCATAAATCTACAGGCATGTTGCCACTGGCCTGCTCTAAAATTTCAGGCCATATTATTTACCATCCTTCTACTTCTGTGTGCTGTGTCTCTTAAGGTTGGGCTCCTGCAAAAATTTAAATGCAATGTCAATCTCTATCTCCTCCTGATTACTCTTCCCTTTAATGTTTCTGTTCCTAATTCTTCCACACCTTGTAACCCCTTGTGTCTTAGTGGCTTTACTGCTTTGCTTGGGGTGAAACTGATTTAAATTCTAAAAAATTAAAAAAAAAAACTACGATCACCAAAGTTAAGCAATGTTGAATCTGGTCAGTATCTAAATGGGTGACTGCTTGAGAATAAGAGATGCTGTAAGCTTGGATGTTCAGGTGGTGTAATGGATAATGGCTCAGAATTGTTAATCATAGAGTCAAGTTTCAATTCCAGTTGGGTTCATTACATTCACTTATGTCAAGAATACCCTTAGGAAAGGCGTAAATTCATATCTTCTTCCCCAGCAATGGGTTAATTGGTAAGACTTTTATCACTAAATCATTATCATCTTAAAAAATAATTTTTATACTCTAAAAATGTTTTCTGGCTTTAAATAACCTGCAAAGTATTGATAAGTCATGAAAAATGAATGAGTCAATCAATAAAACCTTAGGTTGTTCATGATCACAGCTTTTCACAATTTTTTGTCTTTAGTAGTTAATGAATTTTGTCTTTTTGCAATCTCTCACAAATCCTGCTCTACCATCCATTCACCCATGTCAATTATGCATTGTTTTACTTGCCTTCAATCTATCATGTGAGTATCAAATTTTCTAATCCCTCTTTCCTCATTTTGTGCCCTAGAATTTTAAACTTTCTTTTTTGCTTCCATTTTCTTTAAAACTTCATTGTTGCTCACATGTTCAGTACACGGTAGTCTCAGCATCCTTCTGTAGAAGTACATTTCTGTTGCTTCAAGTCTCTTCATCTGTGATGCGATTGTCCAGCATTCACTGCCACATTTAAGGACTGATATTACTCTTTTCCATTCTTCTCATGAAATGTTTCTGTTCCTTAATATTTTGCTTAGCTTTTGGAAGACATCTTTCACTATTTCAATGTGCCTTTGAATTTCAGCGTTGCACTTTATGTCCTCTGTTAATACACTTCCCAGATATTTAAATTGTTGTAATTGTTTGCTTTCAGTATCTCCAGTTTGTAATTTAACTAATAATAATAATATTGAATTCTGAGATGATGTATTTTCATTATCAGTTTTAAGCTAAGCTTTTGTCCTTTTATTCTTTCTTTTCATCACAAATTTTTAGGTAAAATACCTTCTGATCATTAAAGTATATAGCATAAAATAGTAAAAAAAAAATGGTAGTTTACAATGGAATCTGCACTTGAATTTAATATTCTGAGTAGTCATCTTTATGGACAATTCTTTTTCTTCTATTTTTATTTACCATGTCCATTGGATCTCCATAACTTCCTATTCTTTTGTAGCTCTAGTAATATTATAAGCTCTTTATGTCAGTTACACTGTTTCTCTTTTCTCTCAGTATGTCCTGTGAGTGTCAAATTCTCCAAGTTCTCTTTCCTCATTATTAAATATATTCTTTTTTAGTTCCCATTTACCTTAAAACTTCCTTGTTCACATGTTCCATCCATGGTAATCTCAGCATCTTTCTGTAGAACCACATCTCTGTTGCTTCAAGTCTCCTCTTCATCTGTGAAGAAATTTTCCAGCATTCACTGCTATATAAGGGGACTAATATTACATTACAATACTTTAACCAATTTTTATGCATAGAAAGTTAGGATAAAAAGCAGCAATAAAATGAAAAAAAAATTATTATCTTTTTATTTGTGGTTTTGGATACAATCTCATCACTTCAACTTAAATGACTCAACAGAATGACCTCAAATATTGCTTTTTTGTCCTTACAAGACTATTATTTTTCAAAAGAAGTGAAAAAAAGAAACAAAAAATAAATGATGGTTTGATATTGTCCTGTCATTAAATAAAAATTGTAATCCTCCAAGATCCCAAGACATTCTCTGCATACAGTTTTGTCTTCCTTTCATTTAAACTGAGGAAACCAAAGAAAGTGTACACTTCTCTAGCAAAATGCGTCTTTAATAAAAATTTTCCACTTTGTTTTATCGTCTTCACAATGTGTAACCTAAAAAGTTTGCTATAAGTTTTTAGTTAGATGTTCTGTTTTCACTATTAGATGAAATTAGTGTTTTAATTAATTTAATTCAGAAAATGTACTTTGGTCTGGGATAACTGTTAGAGATGTTTGTCTATTTGATCATCACTGCTGAGTAGTAAGATTGCTTCTCACTGGAGGCAACATACAAAAATCTGACCTTAAATAACCCATCAAAGGTTGGCATGTCATAAAATCACACAACTAACAATTAATATGTAATAATAGTTAATGAATCAAATCTGGATTACCATTATTAATGTGTAATGATTTTGATCCTTACTGTGTGCACCATACAAAATCTGACCTTAAATAAACCAACATGAGTTGACATCAACCAACATTACATATCCATTCAAAAAGATTGCATTTGATTGTATTTTGGCAGATGTCATAACAGTAGTCATTTAAAAAGAAATCATTCAAATCATCATGATTTTATTTATTGATTCTAACATTGGTAAGAGAAGAAAACATTTTCACCTACTCTTGCTTTTATTTTTAGGTAAGATAAACATGCAAAAACATTTTTGTAGATTAATGAGAAAGTAATGTGAATGATTGAATGTGTCAAAAAGTAGTTTGCAAAGTTTTGTACTGGAAATCTCTTGCTGAACTCTGCCCTATGATAGGATGGATGAGTTGAGGCCAAAATAAATCAAATGAAAGCATTACATCAAAATAATGTTCATTATGAGTTCACAATTATTTTTGTTGATAAAAAAAAATCCCAAAAAGAAGAAAATAAATGAAGCACTGACCCTCTCCTTTGTCATCTATTCTAAATTATAAATGCATGCCATTGTATGACAAGGTCTAAAAGCCAGGATACATCACCCCTTAAATCTCTGGGGTTTATTTTCTTGCTCACTTTGATATAAAAAAAATAAACAAGAATTGATATGTTGTTAAATTAAGCAACTTCAAGAAAAGAAAAGACAATTACAGAAAATCATTTTGTGTAATAATCATTAATATCAAGGGATACTTTCTTAGCAAAGAGCCAAGTCTTTTGTTTGTTTTTTGGTTTAAAATGATTTTCTCATTTCTAAATAGTGTTTGAAACTATGAAATAAATCTGTATGATAGCTATTTACTAAATGTAACATAGTATGACACAAGGACATAATAGAAAAGTACCAGTGTGAACTGAACTTACTACATTACTAAATTGGGTCTTGATATGAACTTGTTTGCTATCATACCACTGGTAAATATGCAACAAAGATTATATTGACTAAAACTACAGTAAACCAGTACCCAGCAAATTGATCTTTTTTATAAAAGATTAAAAATGCATTTTGCTAAACTCTTTATTTGATAATTCCTACTTGTTACATATATAATCATTAAGTTTTGATGAATTTGTTTAATCAGTCTTAGTCATTATATATGTAATCATTAGAGGGAATGAAAGTTTTTTTTTACCTCATTTACACTATTTATATTGTTCAGACTGTTATCCTCATCTTTATTGTCACATGCATGATGTTTCGGCTGTTGTATGATCTAGCATTCTTCAGGTGATATACACTGGAATTTCACACTAAACCTTTTATTTAGTCCATGGGTAAATTGTTCTATTTCCACATGCCATGCTGTTTTTGGACATCTTAGTTTTCAGTTAATTTCCTTCTGTAACTCAGCTCTCCAGGTTTTTTTCTTCACCTCTGATGTGGCCAGGTATTGAACTCACAACTCTTTGGACCAAGTCACTTTTGGATTAATTCAACCAATACTTTTATCCACTGGACCAAAAGGAATTAACTGAAAACTGAGATATCTAGAAAAGGCATGGCATGTGGAACTAGAACAATCTACCCTGTGGATTAAATAAAGTGTTTAATTCAAAATTCTAGCATATCACCTGAAGAAGTTTGGAGCGTACAATGGTTGAAATGTCATGAATATGACAATAAAGATGAGAACAACAGTCTGAACAATATAAATAGTGTAAATAGTTACAACACCTCATCTCAGAAATATAGACAGGAAAGTTTTGTTGTATTTATTTAATAAATCCTACCTCTGATGTCCCCAGTTACATAAAGAGCTTATCTTTATGATGATATACTTGCTTGAAGTTACCTAGTCACTAAAGGAAATTAATTGAAAACTCAAATATCCAGAAAAGGTATAGCATGTGGAATTAGAACAATTTACGCCCATAGATTAAGTAAAGGGTTCTGTTTGAATTTCTAATTCCACGTGCCATGCCTTCCAAGGTTTTGTTCACCTCTGCTGTGGCCAGAACTCAAAACTTTTTGGGTCTTTGGGCTCATGGCTCAGTGGATAAAAAGTGTTGGTTGAATAATCCAAAAAGTGACTTGACCCAAAGAGTTGTGAGTTCAGAACCTGGCCACAGTAGAGGGAACAAAAACTTGGAATTAATTGAAAATGGAGATATATTCAGAAAAGGCATGGCATGTGGAATTAGAATAATTTATGCCTGTGGATTAAGTAAAGGGTTCTATTTGAAATTCCAATGTATATCACGTTGGAGCATAGAATATGCGAAACATCATGAATATGGCAATAAAAATGAGGGCAACTGTTCAAACGATATAAATAGTGTAAATAGTTGCAATACCTCATCTCAGAAACATAGACAGGAAAGTTTTGTTGTATTTATTTAATAAATCCTACCTCTGATGTCACAGGTTACATAAAGAGCTCATCTGTATGATCATATACTTGCTTGAAGTTACCTACAGCATTTGGAATGCTTTTAGTATTTCCACATTGTTAGTAAAAAAAAAATGACTGTATTACTTTACTACCTACAGACTTGATAATATTTAAATTAAGGATTGAAAAATTCTGTGCCATTTAACAAGGCCACCAACCCAGCATTTAATGTTGGAATCAGTATTTTTTGTTTGTCCTCAGGGTTTAAAAAAAATTAAATAATAAATTTTTAGGTTGATACAAAAGTTCTCATCCCCATTTTCTCCTCAATGTTAGGGCAGTCTTAAAAGTGTTATTTAGGTTTACTCATCTCTCTATTGCTTGTGCAGTCAAACATTTGTTTAAAACACTGCAGGAAATAAGAAAATGGGTGCAGTATAAATTTATGGGAAGAAACATTGGTCAGGATTTAAGCAATTAATTTTTTCTGGTTTGATAAAGAAAAATGACCTTTTTAAATGAGATAGTCACAGATGATGAAAGAACTTTTATTTTTTCTTGAGAATCCAAAACAAAATTGTGTTGATATTCAGGACAGTCTTCAACATTTCAATCTAGACAAAATCTACCTGGGGGAAGTGGAATAAGTTGTTTCATGTGTATGCTGCGATTCAAAAGGAACTGTTTTTTTTATTATCACAAATTACTGGAATACTTACAGTGAGTAATTGGCTCATTTAACTGACACATTGAAATATATAGCAATTGTTAGGTCTGATGCTAGAAAATTTAGTTTACTGTGCTAAACAATTTTTCTCATCTGAATCTATCTTACATATATATAAGTCTACCATTCATCCATGATTTATTGATAAAATTCAAAGAAGAATCTGAAATATCATTAGTCCTAACTAATGCTTCTAGACTCATTTTCACAAGTCTTTGTTCAGTGCTCAGAATTTATTGGCTTGTGCCAGACTAGACACAAAGCTCTGGGAATTAAATTTATAGTGAAATAAGATTTTTCTAGGCTTTCTAGAGTTGAACAACCTGACAAAAATAGAGAGATGCTTCTGCCATTTGTCTGACTGAACATATCGTGATATTCTTTGAAATCTAAAAGGTTACTGACTACACTTAGAATTTTATGCACATACACACATCGAATAAAAGTGAAATGTTAGACTGATAAATATTTCCTATTTGTTCTTTATCTTATCATACACACATCTACATAGATGTGTATATATGTTTTTATCAGTTTATACATACATATATATATATATATATATATATAATATATGTTGTTGTGTGGATGGTGTAATGTCTAGCGGCACACAATGTAAAATTGGAGAGCCGAGTTCAAATTTCATTTAAGTTCATTATATTCACTTACATGGAAATACTTTTGGAAAAGGTATGAATCTCTCTCTCCCCACCTACAGCTATGGCTAAATTGTATGACAGACTGGGTTCTTTAGCCTTGCTTGGCTACCACTCTAGATGAAGAACAACTCTGAATTCAAAACTTGATGAGGGTTATTTGGGGACCTTGTGGCACACTGTGTACCAGATGTCTGTATTCAGTTCTTCTGAAAAGTGTGGATGGTTCTGCACAAACCTTCAATGTGCAGGTAGTCTGTCTGTTCACTTCTAGGAGCTGAATTATTGGAACCTAATAAACTGAAGACACCTGGAAAGTCCATCATATATTATATATATATATATATATATATATATATATATATATATATATATGTATCAAAATGCTTTTTACAAACTTTTTGTGATGTTAATGAACATTTGTTGCCTCTTTTAGAATGTCAATGAATACTCGTCACTTTTGTAATGCTCATTGTAGTAGAGACTTTGTAATCGCAGATACAATAATAGTAATGCCATTGAACAATACTAGTGTCAGATACCTTCAAAAAACACTTGCACTAATAGTATTTGCTCGATTTGAAAAGTAACCACTGAATAGTGATCCGTATAGTGATCACTTAGACACCACGCTAATTCCCATATATACATTTACTTTACCATCATTTGATCTACTTATTCAAAATGGTATTGCCAGTGTTTGCTCTCTGGTGATCTGTGTTCAAACGTCAGTGTCGGCAGTGACACTTTATTCCTATATAACACCTCCCCTATACTTCTTCAGCTTTGGTTCAATAGTTAGAAATTCTGTTGGCATTCTTTTTCTTTTGTAGGCAAGCATCTGACAGGTCCAATTTAGAAAAAAAAATTACCTCCATTCAATTTGGCAAAAATTTTCTCTGGACTTGGTAATGGGTAGGTTATATTGTTTTAAACTTTCATTTAACCTCGTTGAAAAATCAACACATATGCGGATTTTATTATTCCTTTTTTTAACGTAGACTGTTGGTGATGCCCATTTGGAATAGTCTATTTTTGAGATCACACCTATTTTTTGTAGTTTGCTCAATTCATTATTAATTGGATCTAAGGCCACAAAAGGTACACTCCTTTTTTGGCTTAAATGTCAGTGTCACATTGCCTTTTAAATCAAACTTAGCTTTTGCTTTCATGCATGTCCCTAGACCTTCTGAGAAAACTTAATAATTGAAAGGTCCCAAAGATTAAACAATGCAATCCAGTCTGTTTCAAACAAATTAGCAGTATTCTTTAATACAAACATCATCACTTTTTTGGTTTTTCCCACAAAAGAAACATTATAACTGAGTTCACCCAAAATGTTCAATCTCTCTCCTGAGACTCCATGTGCAACTTTATCACAAGTCAATAAATTGGGTTTACCTATTTTTCTCCATGTCTGTTCATTTAGGATAGTGATATTAGATCCTGTATCTAGTTGCAATTTTATTTTTACATCATTAATTTGCACAAAAACAAATTTCCTCCTTTGAGATGTCTTGTTAATTTCCCTTTTAGGCTTCTTATTGTTACTTCATATATTTTTCATGTTCACATACGTTCTATGTTTTGTCAATTTTTTTTATCTGCGTCACAAACTTTTGTGTCCTAATCTCCCACATTCATAATATTTTTTGTTCTTGAAGAAACAATCACTTTTAAGATGCTTACCTTCACAAACATGGCAAGTATTAGGTATTGAGGGGAGTTTATAGTCTTTTTTTATTGTTCTGTTAGGATTTGAAAAACGTTTGTAGTTCTTTTCTCTTAGATGGTTGGACACTATGTATTTGTGAATTGTCTTTTTCCCCAATCCTTGCAGTATCAAGTTTCAAATTCACAATACATTGACACTTTTCCACTATTTTCTGGAGAGTTAATTTGGGTTCCATTTCTAATTTAGCAAGTATCCTGGATCTTATCTTCAAGTCCTTATTCAAATTTAAACCCTGTATAAATATCAGGCATTTAAATAAATCAGGAGTTAATTCATTTAACTCAAACTTTTCACATTCTTGATTCACGACTCTTGCATAAGTGACCAAAATCTTCATCGTTGGACTTCATTAAGTTAAGACATTGCCATTGTGTATTAAATAATGAACTCCTATCACCAAAAATTTTTGATAGTATTAGAACAGTCTCATCAAAATTTATCTCTCCTGGTTTTTTCAGCAAAATATAATTTACATATTTTTCACGTTCAGCAGGGAACAAATTCCTTAATAATGACCGAACTTTCTTTTCATCATTCCAATGCAAACAATCCCTTTTGAAGATCCCTTCGTATCTTCTATAATAACCTGGAAAAGTTATCCCTTCATCTGAATTGTACGCAAATTCACTGATTGAATTAGCAACAGCATCTGGAGTGAATGTATCTGAAATTTTTCCTTCCATTGTTTTGGTAAACAACTCAAAAAACTTGTTGTCATTGTAATTGCTGTTCATGTTGTTGTTTTTGTTCCTGCAATTGTTGTTCTTGTAGTTTTTGTTGCTGCAACATTTGAGCCACGATAGCTTTTAATTCTTCCATTCCACTGTATCCTGCTGAATATTTTGCAAATTAATTTTTTCCTTGTGTAAGTCATCCCTTTTGTGATGTCAATGAACACTAATTACCATTTTTGGAATGTCAACGAATGCTCGTTGTCACTTCTATAATGCTTGTTGTAGTAGAGACTTTGTAATCGCAGATACAACTACAGTAATACTGTTGAACAATAATTGTGTCAGACACCTTCGAATAATACTCGCACTAATAATACTTGCTCGATAATACTCATTTGAAAAGTAACAACCGAATAGTGATCCATATAGTGATCACTTAGACGCCATGCTAATTCCCATGTATACATTTTCTTTGCCATCACGTGATCTACTTATTCAAAATGGGATTGCCTGTGTTTGCTCTCTGGTGATCTGTGTTCAAACTCCAGTGTTGGCAGTGACACTTTATTCCTATATAACACAAACTTTGGGGGCAGGTTCCACACACCAAAGCAAAGGTCTACAAATCCTTCATTTTTGAGTTATTAAATTTAAAGAAAGTTTATGGTAGATGGTGCTGTGTCATTTGTGTACATTTGTGGCTAGTATCTCTTCAGCGTTTAATATGTGTAGTAGTGCAGTAACTAAGAGGTGTTCATTTTAACAATGGCAGGAAATTCATATTGTGAGCAGACTCTATGGTCTTTTACATATGGCCACACTAATGGTAATGGGCATGATGCTGCATGGCTGTATCAGACTGCATTTCCAGACCAAAGATAGCAGTCATCCAAACTTTGCTGCTGTTTAACATTGTGTTGCTGAGACCGAATCAGTGGTGCCACAAACTATGGATCGAGGAAGACTGAGATCCACTCATATGCCAGACCATAAAGAATACATTCTCAGAGACAATCCAGGTATCAGCACATGTCAAATGGCCCTAGCATTTCATACATCTCATAGTACTGCATGGATGTTACTTCAAGAATATTTCTGTATCTGTGCAAGGTCTTTCGCTCTCTGATCAGTCACCACTGAGAACTTTTGCTGATTGTTTCTTGTGCAAACTGTCAATCTCTTGTTTGTCTCTTCAGTCTTGTTTATGGATGAGGCAACATTTAGAAGAGATAGAATAACAAATTTACACAACTAACATTTGTTGGCAGATTGGAGTCCCCATGGTAAAATGCAGGTTAGACACCAATATCAGTTTACAATTAATATGTGGGCTGGAATTGTAGGTGACTGTCTGGTAGATCCACATGTTCTCCCTGCACATGTTACAGGAGCTGTCTACTTTATTTTGAACATTTCAGACCTGTTAGAGGATGTACCCCTGCTAATACAAAGACATATGGTTCATGCATGATGAGGCTCCAGCACATTTTAGTTACATTGTTCTCAATGCACTGGGTGACATGTATCATAAAAGATGAATAGGTAGGGGAGGACCAGTTCCATGGCCTGCATCTCCCCTGGCCTCAATCCTTTGGATTTTTATCTGTGAGGCCACCTAAAACAATTGGTTTATGCTGCAGTCATTAATAATGCAGAGACACTTCATCCAAGTGTTATGGGGGCTTGCAAAACCATTCAACACTGTGTGGGATGATTTGAAAGGGTCTATCAGTCAGTGATGCAATGGTTGCACATGTGTGTATGGAAGTAAGCAGAGGACAATTTGAACATTTGTTATAAGTTGCTGTGTTGACATACAACAATGGCTTTTTGGACATATGTTTATTTGGATATTTTAACTTGTTTTCATTTCAGGAACCTGCCCCCAAATTTTGTAGAAGTATTTTTGATTCACCCTCTGTGTGTGTGTATATATATATATATATATATATATATATAATATATAATCACTTAAACTGATTGGTGTTACCTTCAGCATCCCAACTTTAGAGTTTTGTAGACTGACCCTCTAGCAATCACTCCATCTACATGCCAGGGGATATCAGCAATTGAATGTTTATTTTCTCATTTTTCTTTTATATATGCACATTTCATTGGTGCAAGGTTTTTTTTTTCCCCCCTTACATGGATGTATATAAGAGTTGATTGATGATGTCTCCCGCCATGTGGCATTGCTAATCATGGAGGAAAAAAAATATTTGGTAGCATATGAAGTTTATTCTCCTTATTCTCATAATCTTCACTTCCTATCACTTCCTCTTTTGCTCATATCACACTGCATTCATCATAACCCTCTTAACAGTAACCTCTACTTTGAGTGATTCTTGTGCCTTGTGTTAGGTGAACTTTATTATAAAAAGATTCCTACTTAGACATGCCCAGTTATCAGTGGTAGATATTTTGGCATTGTTATGTTCCTTAGTAATTAAAGTTCACAGATATATGAAAGAAATGTAAATTGTTAAAAACACAGCCATATCTATAGAATCAGTCTTGAGATGATAAAATATTGCATTTTGACAATGCAAAATTTTGATGTTTTTAATAAACAGCACAAATTGAGTAAAAAGTCTGGAATTCACCACTCCACCCACCCTCTGTACACCCCTGATTTAAGTTGTTGCACAAAAATCAAAATAAATTAGAAACTTTATTCAAGAACAAAATAAAAACTGAATAGAATGTTTATAGCACTAAATTGTGACTATATTGAAAAACAAACTTTTAATTTTAACTACTAACTTAATTTTGATATCAGTTTTATCTGGTTTAAAACATGTTTTTTAAGAGTAGAGACCCTATTTATCAATCAATCAATCGATCAATCAACCAACCAACATAATTTTGAAGGGTAATAAATTTGCTTTATTTTGATACCAGTTTCATTATTCTAGCTGATATAAAACCTGTTTTATAGGATTGGAGATTTTACTTATCAGTCAACACTCGTAATTTTGAAGGGAAATAAATTCGCTTCATTTCAATATCAGTTTTCTTATTTTGTTGAGTCTGAAACACATTTGGTAGAGTTGGAAACCTTACTTATTACCCAAGCTCTGTAAGTATGTCTAGCTCATATAACAGCAAAAATGAATACAACAGACATATTTTGAGTTAGGCAATGATGTTAATGAATAGAAAAATATGTTATTTTAACATGTATCTGATTAATGAATGGTTATCATTGCCATAACAACATGTTTACCAGGATCCTTTATTTAAGAACCTATACTTTCAATTTCAGTAGAGTGAATGGTTATATTCTAATGGCAAATTGTTTCTGAACATACATTTTAAATTTTTTTTAAATATACTATTAATTTATGTAACTTATCTTAAATTATTAAAACAAAACAGTATAAACAATTTTAAAAAGTATAAGTGATGAACCATTTTTTAATAATTTTCCTAGAAAAAGGTTTCTTAGAATATTATTACTATGGCTCAAATTTTATTTAAATGACTTTGGTTTCTGACAAAATATATCTGTTGCATCAGGTAAATTGTTATACAAACCATTATTTGAACATGAGACCAGAACAAATTTATAGAGAGTAAGTGAATTTTGTTTTGTATTTTCTAAAGAAGTAATTTTAAATATTTTCTAGGTTTACCTATCTCTGATTATGTAACTTGGTTCTTGTCTATCTGTTCATATCTATCCATCTATCTAAATCTGTTCATATCTATCCATCTATCTAAATCTGTTCATATCTATCCATCTATCTAAATCTGTTCATATCTATCCATCTATCTAAATCTGTTCATATCTATCCATCTATCTAAATCTGTTCATATCTATCCATCTATCTAAATCTGTTCATATCTATCCATCTATCTAATTCTGTTCATATCTATCCATCTATCTAAATCTGTTCATATCTATCCATCTATCTAAATCTGTTCATATCTATCCATCTATCTAAATCTGTTCATATCTATCCATCTATCTAAATCTGTTCATATCTATCCATCTATCTAAATCTGTTCATATCTATCCATCTATCTAAATCTGTTCATATCTATCCATCTATCTAAATCTGTTCATATCTATCCATCTATCTAAATCTGTTCATATCTATCTATCTATCTATCTCTGTTCATATCTATCTATCTATCTATCTCTGTTCATATCTATCTATCTATCTAAATCTGTTCATATCTATCTATCTAAGTCTGTTCATATCTATCTATCGATCTCAATCCGTTCATATCTATCGATCTCAATCCGTTCAGATCTATGTATCAATCTCAATCTGTTCAGATCTATGTATCAATCTCAATCTGGTCATATCTATCTATCTATTGATCTCAATTTGTTCATATCTATCGATCTCAATCCGTCCATATATATTTATCTCAATCAATCAATCCATTCCTATCTATTTCATTCTGTTCATATCTATCTTTTTAAAAGAGTCAGATGCACACAAAATAGGATTGACCAATGAAAATCAAATAACTTAAAAGTAAATATACCAGAATTTATTTTTATTTGTCTCCATCTCTCAGTTTATGATGAAATTTTAGTAAAAGAGAAACATGTTAAATTGATAAACACTTTGTATTTGTTCTTTATCTTATGTATCTATATGATTTTGGGCTAGCTGCAAATATTTCCTGATAAATCTAGTAAATGAGTGACAATTCTAAATATGTTTCACATATTTAGAATTTGTTTTAATCACATGTTTATTGGATGAAATGCATTTTCCTTCTTAAAAAAGATGAAATCCATTTGATAGTTAATATTTCTAATCACACAAACTCTGATTATCTGCAATGGCCTCTTTGTAATTATCTTGGAAATTCAGAAACCAAGAATCCATTATGTATATATCTCTGAGGAATTCTTTTTCCAAACATTGGTTCATTTACAAAATGCATTTGTCATTTTTAAAAAAAACTTGAATGCCATTAAATAGTTTGAGTTTGGTCTTTTCTGAATATTGTTATTTGTTTTAATCATTCTATGTGGCTGGTTTGGATAAATTTGTTCATCTTTTGTTTTTGTATGTTTCGATTGTGCACACTCAGGCTTTCCTATAGTGTCTATTGTGTTCTGGATCATTAACCATGCTCAGATAACTTGTTCAGCAGACCAAGCATAGCCATTAATAATTAGTGGAAGTCATGAAGCAGAAAAGGACACAATGAACTTGAGATTTCATAGGCATTGTCTGAGAGACAGAAGTATTTGCACATTTTAAACATTCTGCTGCTTAATGAGTTTCTCACAGGTGAGTTTATGTTTTTGCATGCACAGCTAGGTCTTCTCTGCTTAGTTTCAAAGTTACACAAAGGCTGCACAACCAGTTCTCAAGATATTTAAAATAACCAGAGATAAATCAAGTGACATGCATACTTGTATCTTTCTATTCATGACTAAGCAGAAGATTTTCCTGCAGTAGGCTGCTGTTTCTTTTTGCAGTAGACTGGCTGCCATCCATGGCTATAGGACTTAGCCTGTCCTGATGTTCAACCCATAACTGGGGAGATGGACTCATACTTTTCCCAAGAGTATTTGCAAATAAACTGATATGTCCTGGAAAGGGATATATTTGTTCGAAGTAGCAAAGTGGTTTTGGACTACTGTAACTGAGTAGAACAATCTAGCACGTAACCGTAATGGACTGATCCTCGTCGTAGTGGTAGGCAATAGGTGTAGCCAATAGGCGTCCTCCTGTACCTCCACATCAGTCTGTATTTATGGCTGACACCAGCCAATCATATTACTGTGAGGGGGAACCCAGGTGTATGCATATTCATTACATCATAAATAAATGTAAACCTGACTGGAATTCAAACTTGGCTAACCAATTTCTCATCCATTACACTATATCTGTTTATATAAGTGAATGACAATGGTAAAACTTCTTAGTGGCATGTTTCATTCCAAAATGCAACATCTTCAGACTAATAATGATTTTGTTAATGGAGTTAGTCTTATAGATATATAGTCCCCTTCAAATGCATACAAGCTCATTTGTGAAGCATGAGAAATGTGTCCACACTAATTGGGTAGAAGTTTATCATGCAGCAGGGCAATGACCCAACAAAGGACTTTATCAGGGGAAAAGTGGACCATTTTAGACTGGCCAAGTTAATCACTGGACCATAACCCAATAGAGCATGCATTATTTCCTGAAGGAGACTGAATGAAGAACTCCACCTCCAAACAAACAAGAACTGAAAGAGGCTGTGTTAAAAGTCTAAAAAAGCATCACAAATGAAGAATGCAATAATTTGGGGATACCAATGGGTTGTAGCCTTGGTGCTGTTATTGCAAGAAGGGATTATGCAACCAAATATTAAATGTTATTTATTTAAGACTATCTGTTCCTTTACTTTTGTTCACCTAAAAATGGAGTGATCTGATACAAAAGCTAGTATGTCTTAAGCTGTTTAATACATCTAAATGTAAATACCAAGAAATAAAAGCTGAAATTCACAACTCTTGTCTCATATCCATCTTTTGATCTTAAAATCAAATGTCTTCAGTAAACAACAAAAACAAAGGAGTTGGCCTTGCTATTCCAATAAATTTGGAGGGCACTGTATAAAGTTTACATCAAAAGCATTAAAAGAGACATCAAAAGGCCCTGTTATCAAAGCAAGACTGGTTGCTTGGGGATTTCAGGATAAAGGAGCCAAAACTGTTTGTACAGATTCTCCCCACTTGTTTCAAGGAAGGTTTACGCATTGTCTTAGCCATCATATCATCCTCAGGATGATATGATGCAACTCTATGGGCATAAAAACTGCCTTTTTACAAAGTAATGATTTTGAAAGGAATGTTTACCTTAAGAGCTAATGTCCCCAGTAATTGTCTCTAGAAGCTCTGCAAGTGTGTCTATGATCTTAATGATGCTTCCAGATCATGGAATATTACTGTCAGAGGCAACCTATTGGAATTTGGAGTTACTGTATTTAAATATGGCCAAGCAGTGTTTACTTGGTTTTGTAGCAAACAATTGCATGGCATTATTTCCACCCATGTTGATGATTTTTGCTGAGCTGGGATTACACTTTTTCAAGGTGAAATAATTGATTGGATCTGAAAGAAATTTGTAGTGAAATCTGAAGCAAAGTCTACCTTAAAATATTTGGGAATGGAAATATCTCAAAAAAGTAAATTAGTGAGAATTAGTCAGAATGACTATACTGAATCTCTAAAATTGATGCCCACCCCACAAAAAAAAGATAATGAAGAAGAACTTTCAGTCTGAGTATACCAATGTCAAGAGGCTTATTGGTCAACTAAATTGGTTGATAACCCAAACCAAATTTGTGCTTTGATGTATGTGACTCTAGGTTCTTTCTCAAAGAAAGGAAAATTAAAAGTATTAGACAAGCAAATAAATCCATAAAAAAGGCAGAAATCTCAGCTGACCATACAAGATCTGGGTGATTTAAGACAGCTAAAAATGGTTGCCTACAGTGTTGCTTCCTTTGCTAATCTCTCGAACAGAGGTTCCCAGGGAGAGTATATAATATTTCTTGTCAGTAGTAATGGCAACTACATGCCAATTTCCTGGCAGTCAAGACATAAAGAGAGCTGTAAAGAGCACACAAGCTACTGAGAAATTGGCAATGTTTGACATGACTGATACATGTATATACTACAGGAAATTCCTTCTTGAATTGTTGGGTTTTGAGGATGTTCTGAACAAACATCCCTGTTGTATGCAAAACAGATAATTCAGGTGTTTTTGAATCAGCCCATTCTAGTACTCAAAGTTTGGATAAAAGACTTAGAATTGAGATGGCTATATTGTGTGAAATGTTGATCAATAAAGAATTGTTTGACATTAAATGGGTGTCCACAAGTCACCAAATAGCAGACACAATCACCAGGCAAAGTGTTCCCTCATCCAAGATTCTTGGACATATTATGGAGACCAAAGAATATTTGACTTATAAAAGTCTATAAAATTTCTTTGTTCTGTTTTATTATGTACCTCTGCATGCCTCTGAAGAAATGGGTGAAGTGTTAATGTTGTAGTTATTGCCCTGCCTTTAGGTTGTTGCTTAGTGCCACCAGGTGGTGGCTTCAGTAAAATGCTGGCAGCTATATTGAAAATATGTCATTTGTTCAGTTGTCGATATTCAGGCTAACAGGAAGATTACCTTATTGCAGATACAATTGATTCATTCAGGATCAACATGTGGCACTCATAAGTATGGTTAAAACTGTGTTCTCAACTACCTGATACCACCCCTCACCGTACTTGTAAATATTATTAAAGTTGTGTTCTCGAATACCTGGCACCTCCTGTACTCATAAATGTTGTTAAAGCTATGATTTGAATACCCAGCAACACCTGTACTCATGAATATTGTTAAAACTGTGTTCCTGAATACCTGGCACCTTCTGTATGTGTAAAGATTGTTAAAGCTGTGTTCGTAAATACCTGTTACCTACTGTACTCATAAGTATTCTTATGAGATTTTGGTTTATGTCCTGTTGGGGCGCACCCACCTTCTAACTAGTAATGGACTGGTCCCTCTTATATAAGTCAGCTCTGGAGAGAGAGTGACAGAGCGTCAGAGAGAGCGTCAGGGTTAGCAGTCCAGATAAGCTTACCTGGTACATACTGTTGGACTATAGACTTTGGATATTGTTTCGTACTAACCAACCTTCGTTCTACTAATCACTCTATTGTTAATTGCTTTTATGAATATACCAGTATTTTCCTCTACAACTGTGTTTGTCTTGATTCATACACCGACACGTGGGAAACTCACAACATCTCAACATGTCCCTTATCGCAGATGAGGTCAAAACAGACTTTGTACTACAACATCAGAGAAGTCAGATGTATCAGCAAGTTGACCTGAAAGGTGTCCTCTTAACCACCATGTGAAAATTTGCCCTGATATAATGCACCTGACATGTAGACATGTAGCTAGCCCAGCTGTACACAGGAGACTGCTGATGAGAGGATGATAAATAACCACCCACCTAAGGCGGGGAGAAGAGAAAAGTTTTTATGTCCTTGAAAGAGCGTAGAATTGAGTGTTCAGAGAAAACACCAAAGCCACACTCCCACTCACCAGTATGAACTGATGAAACCCAGAATTGAATAAACAGTAATGTTACACATGAGAGATTTAGTCTTGTGTTCTTATTAGTCTTTATAACAGTAATGTTACAATTAACATTTTATTTGTTGTGTCATGCAAAATTCTCACAAGTATGCAGTGTAATCACGGAAAGATAACTCCACTTCCAAATGTAGAAACCTTCCCACTTATATACAATCTAATTGGCATATCACCACATCTCCCGGAACCTTAGAAGCTTTATGTCCTTGGTAGATCTGCTCCTTCTAGGAACCACTCCAAGAGGTATACCTTTTGTCTCATGGTGATTGTCTAGATTCTGCTTTATGGGGAATCTCGGTCTTACCAGATTTTCTTCATTTGTATCTTCCACATTCATTCTCTCATCCTCTTCACTCTCCAATTCATGGTGATAATCCTGATTTCTCTCTTCTGCACCAGTCTCTTCCTCCATTTCAATATATTTTGGATCTCTTTGCAATCTAAGCTGGTCTTCATGAGCTAACACGCTTTGCCCATTTTTTTGTTAATATCGCTGTATTAAATCCTTCTTGCACTACAAATTTTTTGTACAATGCATTCTCATTTGTTGAGTAGGACATGGTTATTGCAGCTCTAATTTGCTTTCACATCAATGCTGAGGGGCTTTGTGTTCTACCCACATGTGGGATGGTCCTGTAACTTAAAAGCAATCTTGGTAGAAAACTTTATATGCTGCAATTCCCTGAATAGAATGCTTCCAATCCAACTTGTATTATCTGGACCATCCTCTCTGCAATTCCATTTGACTGGGGATGGTATGGGTATATTTTTTATGGCCTACATTCAATTCATGTTAATCATGTACACAAGCTTTCTTCAGCAAACTCTGGTGCATTATCTGACACCAATGTCTTAGGTACTCCGTTCCTCAAAAATACTATTCCTGTTTTACAGTACTTACTTGTCTGTCCAAAATTTTCCCCAATTCAGGCCAACCTGAATATGAATCTACTAGTATGAGGAATAGGCTTACATCATTAATGTCTGCATGGTCCATGTTTATGCCTATCCATGGCACCTCCTCTTTTGGCAATAAATGAATCTTGGTTTGCCTAAAGCTCTTTATTTTTGCATCCTTATTCATTATTTTTCTTTCTCAAGTTCACAATATATTGAAATATGTATTTATTATAAAAGTTAGTTAAACCATGGTGACTTCTTGAAAATGGTTATCAAATTTAATCAATCTTGGCAAAAAATTTAATGCCAGCAAACTCATGATAGGCTGTTTCAATATTTGCAATGAAAAAAAGTTCAAACATATCTGGTGATTTACACCAACTTTGTAATCACCACAGATCCTTAAATCTCCAATGGTTTTGCGTAAGGCCATGATTGGAGAAGTCCAATTGCTACTGCCCTAGTTGATTTTCTCCAGTATTACTTGTTCAATCACTTTTTTTAAGTTTCACCATAACTATGGGCAGACGATGAACCAAAACTTTACAAGATTGAAAATATACCTGTTGGCTGTTTTCTTCGAGCTGAACACTCACCTTGTAATCCTTTAAAAGTCCAATCTCGGGTTCTTCTAATTTCATGCAGTTAATTAATTTTGACATGTCTATTCTTAATATATCAACCCCCAGGAGACGATGATCTTTTGTGCACTCCACAACTATGATTGGTATTACTTCAAATAAAGTCTTCATTTTGAACACTCCTTCAAAGCATCCAAGTGTTTTAATAACTGACCCGTCAAATTGTTTCAATTGCAGATTAGTTCTATTGAATCAGTCTTAAGGTTACATCATTACTCATATCCACATGCATTAGTACAGTTATTCCATTTATTTTTACCCTTTCATTACTCTTATCCCATGCTTTTACTTCATAAATTTCAGTGTTTCTTATTGGAGGATCTATATTCTCCACTTGTACTAGTTTTTTATATTTGCCTACTGACTGTGAATGGTTTTTTCTTCTTGCACTTAAAACACATGTTTCTAAAAGCCAGGCATTTGCCGCAAAAACAACATTTCTGTAAACTCTCCATAGTACTGTATGTCACCATGTTAGTCTTAGGGGTATTAAATCTCTGAATTAACTCAAGCTGCTTTAAAAATTCAAAACTCATTTCAATATTCATGTTCTAGACTTGAAACTGTTCTAAAATTTTGTACTTACTCGGGACATCATACAGTCCTTTAATTAGCCTTATCTATCTTAATTCCTCTTCTATAGACATCAATCCTGTACTTAACTTTTGGAATTCACAGTGCCTCAATGCGTCTTTTAGCCTATGAACATACTGTCTAATGGTTTCATCTGGGTTTTTTTTGCTGATTTCAAGAAACTTTGTCCTCTCAGCTATAACCAGTTTCTTTTTTGGATGTACATTTACTTGTATAATGTTGGCAATTTCTTTAAATGTCAAGTCTTCTAGGATCTTCAGATATACCATATGGAGATCTTTTTTATAGCCTCACAACCTGCTGATGCTAGAAATAAATCTGTTACTTCATTTACTCCTATCCTTGCCATCACTCAATATTTTGTCTCTTGCCAACACTGCAAAACATTTCATCCAAGTCTCAACAACCTCAGGTTCCTCTAATGAGGTTAGATATCCTATTGTCGATGCCATATTGTTGTTTCATGTAAAGTTCTCACAAATACGTAGTGTAGTCAAGGAACGATAACTACTCCCGAGTGTAGAAGCCTTCCCACTTATATACAATCTAATTTGCATATTACCACACTACTCACTTTCATTTCATCTACCAATATATATTATTGTAGCATGCTACTGATATAGGTTTATAGAAAAATATAGACATTAACTATTGCAAAATCTAAATAAATAAATAACAAATTCTGTCTGTCCATCTATGTATTTGAAACTCCTCTAAGTTTGGCCACACTTGGCTTACATAGATATATTATACATTTCTAGAATCAAGATTGAAGATCTGCCTTTCATCTAGTGCTTCAACAACCAGCATTGGGATTTATGTCTATATGAGGCAGGAACAGTTCAAAATTCAAATTTTAAAATAACTGAAAAAAATTAGTGATTTTAAAATTTTTTAATTTATACTGAGTTTAAAGTAACACAAAAATTTTGTGAATTTAGAAATTTTTGTTTCAAATTCAGTTTAAAATATGTCTAAAACTTTGTGAATTGAGGAAATTAATTTAATTTCTTCCAAATGCCAAAGAATCAGAGTTAAAGTAAAAGGTTATGTGACATGAGGTTTTGAGGTTCCACAGAGTTTGAGATTTGAAGAACTCAATTTTTGGCATAAATTGGAATTTCAGCCTAAATTGGTCTTTTGATCAGAATTGGATTTATAGCCTGAATAAGAGTTAAACTTAGGTTTTGAATTTCCATGGAGTGAAATGAAAAATTCAAAGTTATCATTGCTGTTTACTAAGCTGGATCATAGGTTTCTTTATTTTTGGAGTGGATGCCCGATTAGTCCTCTGCAGGAGTAAAAAATATAATAAAACATTTACCAAAATTAAGTGTTATTTTCAGTAGGCCTCTTTGGACGAGACCAACGATCTAAACCACAGACTTCTAAACAACCAGGACATGACACTGGCAATAAAGAATACTTCTGACACAGCATTGAATGCAATATGCCAGAAGAAACCACAATTAACATTTTCACTGCTGCCAATGTGCTTATACATCTTTTAAAAAAATGTGTTGTTTGCTGTCAACATATATATAGATGTACTTATATGGATGTGTGGGTGGTGTAATAGCAGCTTGGACTGAGAAATCAGAGAGTTCAAATTCAAGTTGACTTAGTTACATTCACTTACACGCAAATATGCTTGCAAAAAGCATGAATCCATTTCTTCTCCCCCCACCTATGGGTAAATAGCAGGACAGAATGGGCTCTATAGCCTGGATTGGCAATCAGTCTAGGAGAAGGAAAACTTTGAATTCAAACCAGCCTGAAGAGGTTTGGGCTCTGTCAGGCTATCATGTCCAGGAAATGCCAATGCTGCTACAGCTCCAGTACTTGTGGTGCCCCTGCTATGACTCTAATGGATTACTGGACCTGTGATCGTGATATGAAACTTATGTTGCCTGCTGTCAATATATACATTTTCAAGACACTGGGAAGATGATGCTGACAAATTTATGACTGGTCTAGTGATTATTGACATTAGTGGTGTATTGTTGACCATGTTGATTGACTCTTGAGGTAGCATAAATGTCAAAGACAGAAAAACATGTAAGATTGAAACTACAGAAAATCAAGTGCATGAACAGTTTGATAAAATCTTTTAGATATGGTCTAATTAACAACAGTTGTTATCAGTCTGATACAAGTTGTTTGCCTCTGTGTCTATTTTAAGTTTTAACAATCATTTAGTGTGATTTCTCAGAATAGCTTATCTAAGAATCTGAAGATCGAATGTACAACACTGTTTGAGCTGATTGTGTTTGTTCTGATCCTGCATTTCCTGAACAGTGCTAGTAGCCCAGGTCACCTTCTTGGCTTGGGACTTGATGAATCTGCTGTTGTTTCTTCATGCAGACTCTCATATTGTGACCAACTTTCCCACTAAATATATACTGTACTAATTTGGCTCAACATTGATTTGTTCTTTGATGTTTGCTTCCATCTGAAACACTGAAATTGC
Organism: Acanthosepion pharaonis; assembly: GCA_903632075.3. Classification (NCBI taxonomy): domain Eukaryota; kingdom Metazoa; phylum Mollusca; class Cephalopoda; order Sepiida; family Sepiidae; genus Acanthosepion; species Acanthosepion pharaonis. Next base: position 25,959 of record CAHIKZ030000786.1, on the reverse strand, counting down.
TCTTGAATCTTTTGGAATTTAGCTACCTACCCAGGGAAGGAATGAAAAAAGAATTAGATGTATTAAAGAGACACTTGATTATTTTGACATTCATATTGAAACCATTGCTGCTATAACAGGAGAGAGGAAGAAAGGTTTATTCTCTTATTTGTATTTCCCCCATTATTGGCATTACTATATCTGTGATATAACACTGTATTTCATGAATAGAAAGGAAAAAGGAATGACAAACATGCTTTGTTCTGAGAGAGATTTTTATACTACTAAGACATATACATGACTATATATACATATGTACACATATTCCATGCAGAGAACAATATCTCATATATTTACACATCAAACAGAATGTAAAGAAAAACAAAAAGAATGGGTCTTACATATAATATGGAGATACTCCAGTGACTGGAGAAGCCATATTTAGGAGTCCAGATTTATCTATGTCTAAGGCAAAGACATATTCCACAAAGGGTGATCGGCAAATTTTGGGTTTTCCCAAAACCCAAATTGAGGACTTTGATCCAGAGTTAGTTTCTATATCTGGAGAAAATATATTCTCAATAGGAAATGGTACCATGGACTTATAAGCTGTATCATTTGGCAGCTGACTGCCCCAGGTAGAAGCCCAGGCAGGATGAAGAAACATGTGTTTTGACACCAGCAATCTTACTATCTGACTGACTGGCCACTTTTGTCAATATATGAAGTAAAGTCAGTGAGCAGCAATCATGTGTCCCATGTGACTTATCTCCAGCAAAGGGTGATAATTGCCTTCTGTATCCCTACACTACAATTCATGCCAATCCATATGGTCAAAGTGCTATACATGTTCAAATATGAAAAGGAAACTTCAGAGTTCCTGGATATTCAAATTGATGTCTCAGTGAATTGGAATGTTTCTATTCTTAGCTCTAACGAGAAGGTCTGGAACTTACAAAAATTTTCATTCTTAGTCTATGGCATAAATTTGAAAATATTAACTGATCATAAACTGTTAGAGGTGATGTATTCACTAAAATTAATGTAGAAATGAGAAAACTCTGATATAGATTTTTTTTCTGATAGACCAGAACAGAAGACTGCACTTGCCACTAAGGAGTTACTGAGATACAACCTGTGATGTTTGTGGTAGGCTTTGCTTGAGTAAAGTAAGGAAACTGAGGCATATGTAAAATCTTTAGTACCAGAGAGCCTACCAACTATGAAATTGCATTAAATGCTAACAATGCATGTTGCATTTGTGGAAAGTATGCAAGTCAGTTGGTAGGATGAAAAGACACATAAGCATACAGAAAAATATACAAAAATGTGTATATCCTGTGTCTGCCAACTTTGTGCCACATATTTTAAAAGTTAGGCTGGTTTAGAGAGCCATAATTGTTGAAGGTGCCACCGAGTCTTGCAAGGTTCATCATGGTGGCAACCATCATTCATCAGTATCAAAACCTTGCACTAGAATAGAAAGGTAGGTACCAAGGTTCTTACCATATAAATTCCAGATTATATATCTTACCTGGACAAAGACAATTATTGAATCACATTCTTTTTTGCTGGAGTTGGAAGTTGATTTATTTATTGATTTTTTTTAATGGTTTATCAACCTTTTTGCAGGTTATTTAAAACCAGAATATATTTTGTAGATTGTAAGAATTTTTCTGAGATAATAATGATTTATTGGTACAAGTCCTACTAATTAACCCATAGCTGGAGGTGAAGAGGTGGATTTGTACCTTTCCCAAGAGTATTTGTACATACTAGAATTTTTTTGCAACACACTGATGCCTGTTGAAATCCTCACAGTATTTATTATTTTTGTTGAGAGTTATAAAGTCTATGTTTCATTCAATTTTGCAAACCAATTGATGAAATATAAAAACTTAAAGAAAAGACATACGAAAAAAAATATTGCATTTTTATTAAATAAGTATTTGTTATTTCAATCATTAAATGGTTTTTAAAATAGTGGGAGTAAATTAAATAATAAAAGTTTTAATTTTTCTAAAAACATTAATAAAAAATTTATTGTACTAAGATATGCACCCTAGTAAATCCAACGGTACTTTGTCTCCTTACTTACCTCTTTTCACTATTTCCCAAAATTTGGTTTTGATCAGTCAATGTATGTCTATTTTAGAGGGTGTGAGAGACAGAAATCACAGAATTTTATATATAGAAGTGAATATAACAAATATATATTGCAACTTGGCTCTCCAATTTCCAATTCTGAGCCACTATCCAATAAATTGCCCACACATTCCAAGTGGTCACCCACCTAGGTAATGACCAGGCTTGACTTTGCTTAACTTCAATGATTGTTTGGGTAGCATTACTTCAGTGGGATATGAGAAGTGATGAACCCTGAAGTCAGTGAGTGTAAAAGCTTTGACATTGGAATAAGTAACTAAACATTATGTGTAGCTCAGAGAAACAGAATATTTATTCAAAGCCCTAAAATTACACCAAACAGAAGCGAACTCACAGCATAATTCAAAATTGATGGACACTTGAAACAGGTGATTAGGGGAATCCACAATGTCTAAGATATGAACTGTGTAGGCAAAATTGTGATGTTTAGAACAGAGATAATGATTTCAGTCTCTATGACCATCCTGGGTATGACAATGAACTACATCCTGCAGCAAGGCCTCTGATCAGAAGCTTTTGAGGAGCATGGAAACATCTCTTAATTGCTGTTGTTCCCAGGTCCACCCTGACCCTGGGTGATAGCACCTATGGGCAAATAGGTAACCCCAAACTGGGGTGAGAAAAATATGAAAGTATAAACATTTTTATAGTAAAAATACCAGAAATACATTTTTGTAAAAAAACAAAAATAAAAAAAATAAATTACTAATGCGCCCAAGAAAATTTAGAATATTTAGACCAGTAGATGAAAATAAATCTATTGTTTAATAAATAAATGGACTCTCTACTCAAATATGAGTACCCACTAGAAATAATGTTTAAAGTGATAAAAATCTGTTGGATTGATAAATAAAAAAATTATATATATATGAATAAAAATGATAATAGGAAAACTAGTAATTGCTGACGCATTTCGTCCAATGTGGACTTTATCAAAGCAAAAACAGAATGTTCCTAGCAACTGGAATGTAGAGAACACTATTTTCATATTGTTAACTGAAAATAACGTCAGTATTTGTCACATGTGGAGAATATTGTCATTATATCTGTGTTGATGTATTCAACCATTTTCTTTTGATTTTATGAATCTGTTGTGTACATTTGTTTGTGAGAGCAGTAATTTTGTTAAGAAAGGTGAAAAAACTTGGGTGTAGATTAATATTTGGGTAATATTCTATGGCAGCACTCTCTAGAATTTTCCTTCTGAGTGAGTTATTTTCTTTTTTATGAGTGTAGTATTTTTAAAATTAAAATTATGGTTGAATTTATTTCTATGTATGACTAGTGCATTGGCTAAGTTGTTTTTTGTGAGGTCTTTTTGTGAGGTCTTTTTTGTGCTCATAAATGCGTTTTTTAACCTTCTACTTGTTTCTCCAATATATTGGGAGGAACAGTTTTGGCAATAAATTCATAAATATTGTCTTCTCTACTGGTTAAATTGAAGAAATTTACATTATATATATATATATATATATATATATATATATATATATATATATATGAGAGAGTGAGAGAGAGATATCATAGTCACCACCTCAGTGTTCAGTATGATTACAGCAGGACATTCTTGTATGTCTCAGTTGTGCCTTGAGTAGATATATACATGCACACACACTAATGTTTTGTTCTGAGAAATATCTCTATTTTCTCCTTTCTCTCCATTTCTGTATATGAGACGGATTTCATCATTAAAACTGTTATTAGCCTGAAGAAGTTCCTTCTCAGAACAAAATGTGTCACTAAAGTTTTTCTCATTCACTTACCAAAAAACATATGTTAAGTGAACTAAATTGTAGTATAAACCAGGCATTTGTAATAGGGACTGGTTAGCCACCCTAGCAGACACTTACACCCAGAAACAAGCAGTCAGCCATTAAACTGGAGGGATGGTTTTTAGGCCTGAATTTCATCAGCCTTTGAGGATTATATTGTAAACTTTTAATTATTTCACCCCAAGTAAGGTGATAAATCCACTAAGACAGAAGGGACTATAGAGAATGAAAAAAATATGTTAGTGAGGAGAAAGGAAAATAAAAGAACAGGGTTCAGTAAGACAGAAGATGGGGATTGACACTGCATTTATTGAAATTTTTAAATATCATAGTTGACAAGAAAGCAAGAAACTGGAAGAGAGTTCTACAGGTGAGATATGCAAGGGAAGGAACTATGAGAATAGGTTTTATTGTTAAATCTGCCTATTTCAACAGTAAAATGATGAAACGTATTTGCCAATCTAGTACTACACTTAAATTCATGAGGTTGAGGTACCAAAGAAGAAAGCTCATTAGAATAATTGCCATGAAAATATTTCTAGAAAAAGAACAGGGAAGCTGTGTTATGGCATTGTGAGAGTGATCATGTAACATCCTGTCTTTGGTGCTTTTCTATTTTATTTACTCTGTGGATATTTTTCAGTCTTTGATAGATCTCCGACGAGAAAGGAAGGAAAATTGGTGAAGTTTTTTTTATGTCTTTTTTTTTTTTTTTAAAATGGTGACTAATTTTTTTTTGTTTTCTTTCCTGCTGTTTGATTTTTAAGACACGGTAACATGCAGAGGTTTGGCAATGCCCAGGGCCAACTCCTTAATTGTATGCCCCTAAGAATCAAGTAGGAGTGGGCTGTGCCTAAGGGATTATTATTGTGGAATGTGAGAAAGGGAGATATTTTAAATATTTAAAAACAGATGAAACATGAAATAAACACTTTATTCAAATTAAATATAAATTAAACTTTTATTTCACTCTTTGTTTCAATGCCCTCCTGATATGGATGCCCAAGACCGTTACACTCCTCTCCCCACCCTCCTGCATGCACACACTTGTTGTGGTAATGTTTACACTATAAATATTTTAGTAGATGTGTGCAGAAGTTCCCATTACCCACTTTTATAATTAGAGATTGAATACACACACACAAAAAACATCACTTTTTTTTATAAAAATTACTGGCACAAACCTACCAGTTGGATGATCAGAAAGTGGTTAAATAGTTTGTACAGTTATAAAAGCTGCAATCCCCATGGGTCAAATTTTATTAAAAATTCTCAACCTGATACCCCACACCTGAAAAACAGATTTTTAACATCTTGTTTCATTAGGATTAAGCAAACAGATCTGACATTAATGATTAAGCAAACGGGTCTAAGTTACTTTGTCTCCCATTGATGAATAATAAATAAAATAAAAAGTGAATGAAAGACAAACTAAAGGATGAAGCCAACCTCTGTTCCTGGTTATTTGCTATAATTGTTTTGGTATCCCCTGGGATGAATGTGGTACATTAAGGTTTGATTGTTTAAAGAGAAGGCTATGGAAATTTTACTGAAAAATATTTTATATGATACAATGCATTCATGCATGCAGATAATAGTGTGAGTGTGAATGGATGTAGTGAATGTGACTTTCATATATTTAAGAATATAACAAAATTTTATATATATATATATATATATATATATATATATATATATATATATATATATATATATATCTTCATGAAAATCCATCTCAAGTGAGCAGGATATCTCTCTAATATGAGAACTTCCAAAACCACTCCTCTTTGGTCGGCTTCTATGAAGCAGGTCAATTAGAAGACCACTTTTGTGCTCCAAACACATTTTGAAGAAATGTAGCATCTCTTTTTCCTCCTGGGATAACAAAGCATCATAGTGCAAGAGCTGTCAACTGTCCTGCTTCTCATCTATACAAAGCAGATTTGAACATCATAATCAACTGCATACAAATATTAAAGCAAGTTTGCAGCATGCTGCTCCTCTCAGTGGTAGCCTTACTAGCCTACTGTAAAGTAGGCCTTGCTATCCACTTGCAGAAACATGTGGCAATTGATTTTCAACCATTTGAGTGGAATTGGTCTGTCACATATTGCATCATCAGAAAATTCTGCAAGACACCTGCAGGCCTCTAGAGATACATGTGTGTGTTGATAGAAGTTGAACACTTTGTTTTACTGAACTCTTATTTATCATTCATGATGGGAGAGTCCAGTATTGTGCAAAAGTTCCAGGTCGTTTTAAACTATTGTAATTTTTTTTTTATAATTGCCATTTTATAGGAGGATGTTTTTATTTATTGTGATGGAACCTCAGCAATATTGTAGTCATTTTTACATCTTATATGTTTTCTTGTCAATTGTTCTGAAAGAATGTGGAAAATGCAAGACAACCCTAAAAAATGGCTAGGGAAAAGATTTCAGCCACTTCATTTAAACAAATTCAGATGCAGTGTTTTAACATAAAAATATCTGTAATGAAAATTTTTATATATTGTTGATTTGAAGAAGTTAATGCACTTTGTTAATATTGTTTTGTAGCTTCCTGTAGCTTGAATAATTGCTTTAATGTTAATGTTCCTAGGAAGGCATGCCTACAAATCCTTCAGCATCTTTACAGGTACAAGATACCATTCACTGAGATTGGCCTTCCACAACTCAAGATCATGTAGCTTTTTCTAAAGAATTCTACTCATTAGTTCTGTCAAAATTTAATTCATTATTTAAGTTAGGGCTCTAATCTGGTCAATCTTTCAATATAGTAACACATTCATTAATCAGTCTGTTGGAGCTTCATAATACTAAAAAGATCTTGTTTTCATCCAAGTCTGGTATCAAATGTTCCTTCAGCAACAGGATGTATCTAGTGCTATTCAAGCTATTATCAGTTTTAACCAATTTTCTTGAACCATCCTTTTTATGTAACCCTAAAGCATCAGACTGTTACCCCTAAAATTTCTCTTTTTCATTGTGTAACATGAGTCATTTTGCTTTCCTCTAGGCCTTCTGACAAATTTAAATTTATTAGAATGCAGCTTCATCTTTGTTTCATTGATGAATGTGATTTTATCCCAAGCATCTGCATCCATAGTTCATAATACTTAGACTAAATTAATGTTGCAATCAACATTTTTAGTTTAAAGCTGGTTTCTTTGTTGAAGGAATCTCTTCAGTCTATGTTCTTTAACTATGCACTTAGTATTATTGACCAACAACAAATTGAACACGTCTCACTCATCCATCAGTTTTTTTATCAGTTGTCTTTTACTTAGCTTTTTTATGTCCTAATCAGTTTCTATATTATCCTATGCTGAAGCTTTTAAAGGTGACTATAGTTTGGTCAACTCAAGACACTTCCAGTGCTTTGAGACTTCAAGAGGATTTCTGGAATGCCACATCTTGACATTCCAAGTTCCTTAGTGATTCCTTGGACATCTTGACTATCATCATATAGTTTTCTTTGAAAATTTTCTTCATTATTTCAAGTAATGAAAGAATACAGGAATTCAATGAGTCAGAATTTACCTCTATATGGAGGGGAAAAAATCAGTCCTGTTTTGATAAAAACATTTGTCTGTTAGTGATGAAACTGAGAAGAGAAAAGAAAAAAGTCAAGGGAACTGAAGAATTTTGCATGACTACTTTTTCCTCCTCATTCAGAATCTTTGTTAACAATATGATAATTAGGTGTAATTTTTTTTTTTTTACAGTATGGTTCACTCTTTACAAGGCCTGGAACGATTTGAAGTAGAGGGTTACATTAGGAAGCCATTTTTGTGTATAGGAATGAAAGATAACCATTAACCCTAGCCTTGAACAGGTTCAGATTGTAGTGATTGGGGAAACATCCTGTTGGGAGTTGGTTCCACAGGGCAATGGGTCATGGGAAGAACTTACTTCTTACTAATGGAATATGGAGGGAATGGGGGTGGTTTGCTACTGTGTAAGTGGCATGGCATGTTTTTGCTGTGATGGTTTGAATTGGCAGACCAGGAAATGTTGTTTGTCTGAGCAATTTCCATGGAAGTAGCGGTAAGGCAGAAAGAAGTTTGCCACATCCTGAGAGCAGTTGAAGGGTGGAGAATAATTTGTTCCTACAAGGGCTTGAAGAAGCTTTTGGACTCTATCAAGGCTGGAGAGTGCGGTCTGCCTAAATATGATAACAGTACTCTATTTTTGGTCTTGTAGAGGATAGCAGGAGGAGGCAGATACTTACTGGAGTAGTAGAGGGAACTGACCATTTTACCTGTATCCTTAGCAATGCATCATATGTATGAGTTCCACTTGAGGCCAGGTGTGAGTTTGAGGTTCAACAGTCTTTCAAGGCATGGTGTTTCCCCAAGAGGACCTTTGGTCATCCCGATTGATGGGAGCTCAGGGTCAAATTGGTGATGATGAAATGTAACTAGCTTGGTCTTCAAGGCATTGAATATAATCAGCCAGCTTTTACTCCATTGGTTAGTTTGTGCAAGATTGGAAGAAAGATCAGTCACCAATCTCTTCACTATCAAGAATTTTAGAAATGCACCCATATATAGTTGTATAATTGGCATAGATGTTTACAAATGATCTGAGTATATTCTCAGGCACATCATTTATGTTGATCAAAGAAAGGGTTGGTCCAGGGAGTGAACTCTGGAGGACACCTGCAATGACCTCTAGGGCTCCAGAGGACTGGCCATTGATAACTACCTTCACGGTCCTGGAATGTTAGGAAGGATTTTATGATGAAAAAAACCCTTCTAAGGATTCCATAACAGGAGAGCTTGTGTAGCGAACCTTTATGTCACATCTTGTCAAAGGCCTTTGAGATATCTAATAATGACTCCAGAATGGCCAAAATTTCAACTGTAGACAGCACAATAAAAAAAATCCACTTATCAGATAGCAATTATTAGAAATTTACAGTAGTTTAAAGTTGATTAAAACTTTTCCACAATTTTTTTTATATATATATATATATATATATATATATAAAATGGAAAAAGGTTTCATGCAGTACATTTTGTCCATTAGTTCATCAGGTTAAAGTAGTGTTTACACTGATGTGTCTATATATGCACATGAAAAAGGAAGATTGAGAATTTTAAATTTAACATTTTTTTAAAATATACATTTTGCATTTATAGTCTCACCAATTTCATTTAGTTTCTTTTTTTTATTTTGTTATTAAATATCCCACATTGAGATAATAGGGGATCTGCCAAGAAAGGTGAAATATTGTAAGAACCTGGACATAAATTTACTATAGATGATCTCATGGTTAAACCACTTTCTATACATTTTTTGTATTAGTAAATTGCTTTTTCTTTAATTAAAGTAGGATTTTTTTAAATCAAAATTATGGTCTGACTTGTTACGGTGAGTAACTAATGCATTGAGTTTGTTGTTTACTAAAAGATCCATTTTGTGTTCATATAATCTTCTATTTAAATTCATTGAGGTTTGTCTATATTTCTGAGATGAATTATTATGTACAGTATTTACATTATCTGGGACTATTGTCCTCATCTTTATCGCCATATTTGTCTAATCGTTTTGGAATCTGCACAGTGGATAAAGGCGTTGGTTAGATCCAGTGACAGACCCAAAGAAGGTGAGTTCAATTCCTGGTTAAGGCAGTGGAGAACTTTCAGAGGAAATTTCCAGGAGATAACTGATAACTGACATCCATCAAACATGGCACGTGAATTAGAACAGTCTACTATTTTATCGTTGATAAAGGGTTCAGTTCTGTAATTCCAACCACCTGAAGAAGGCGGACACTACAGCGGCGAAACGTTCTTGACAAATATGGCTTCAAAAATTTAAATGCAATAGTCCGACTAATCATCTTCTCATTTTCTTTTGTGTTATTCAATTATTACAAGTAATAGAGTAAAAATAAAGTGCATGTGCAGAATTAAAAATAAATATAAAATGACAACAATTTACCCATTGCTCTGTGTGTGTGTGTATGTGAAATATATATATATATATATATATATATATATATATATATATATAATTTAAATGCAGGATTTGTTTAGACATTTGGGTCTGGTTCATTCTCTCCAGGTACCAACTATCCCATTTAACTTCAAGGAAGAATATTAGGCTCAATGCCAGATGCCTGGGACATTCCAAAATGACAAACCCTGAGGAAGCTTCAGATATTTCTTGAAGGTGATCCCTTTTGGAGAGGTGTCTGACTGCACTGAATGGTATACAATTAGTGTATTTTTAGCCCAGCTAACAGTGTGACAAAGACACACCTCACACACATGCACAGTAAAATATGAAAATAAAATAAATGGTCAGCTCACCAGATTTCTTTCCTTAGGCTGATGCAGTTCTTTCTTGTCCCCATTGTCATGATTGTGTTTTGAAAAATAGTCGACTTGCATTTTGTAAATAAGTAACTAGCATTTATTCTTTCTATTTCTGTTTTCCTTGTGAATGATTAATCAGGCTTACTGGGGCATCTGGACTCACCTCCTGTCATCAGTTGTGAAATGCATAAAAATAGAAGAGAATACATCACAAGGTGTACCAGAACACAGCTTGATGGCCACAGCATAGGTAACAAGTGCTAAGGATTTAATTTTTTAAGTAAAATAGAAAGGTTCCACTAACTGTAACTATTGATAGAAATGTCAACCATTGTCATATCTGCAATTCTTAGTCATCATCATTATGTAGATTAATATCCTCATTTTTGTTGTTTTTATTAGTGTTTTGATGATGCATTCTTTGGCCTTCTCTAGATATAGAATTCATTTAGTACTACCACTATTTTCAGAACAGATTTTTGTGGGCTGCCTCGGTGTTTTATTAGCTTCACTTATTTGGCAAACAAACTAATAAATGATGTTCTTTTACCTCTCCCCAGAGCTTTTCCCTGTGAAATATCTTGGCCTTATCCCAGAGAGGATAATGTATTCCAGGCCATATCTATCTAGGACAAATTAGAAAAAGTTTTTGTGACAAATTTCATCCATTAAGACTTCATCCAACTGATTTTTCTGGCATTGTTGTTGACTACATATGCACATGAATGAGAGATACTGGTAGTTCCAAAATTTACAAAAGAATTTTTTCAATCTAGCCAAATTTATCTATGTTCTTTTTCTTGCCATCATCTTTTTTTATTAAATATTTCACATTGTGTTAACAGAAAATCTGCCAAGAATGATGAAATGTTGTAAGAACCTGGATGTAAATTTACTGTGGCTGAATTCGTGACTAAAGAACTTTCTAGACATTTTTGTCTTAGTGAATTATTTTCTCTTTTAATTAGAGTATCATTTTTTATCTCATAATTGAGGTCAATTTCCTATGGGGAACAAGAAATGTGTATTGTTTTTGAAAATGTCTCTTGTGTTCATATAGTCTTTTGTTTAAACTTCTTGAGGTTTCACCAATATATTCTTCCTGGCAATTCCTGCTTCAAGTTTTTGATTTTGTTTTGTATTGATTAAGCTTCAAACTCAGTGACTACAGAAAATCAACTAATAAAAATGAACTAATAAATTTCTATTTCCATTGTAACAACAAAATAAAATCCAGAATAATCATTGGATTCTACTTAAAAGCACTCAGAATCTGCAGCCCTCAATATTTATACAAATAGAAGAAATATATTGAAAATACATTCAAGATGCTTCAATACCCGATTTCCTATTCAATGTGAAACAGAAGCCTTGTAAAATATTCCAAAATAGAAAAGCGGCCCTCCTGACATACCAAACAAATCAAAAAATATATTATTCTACCCATTAATTCTATCACAACTACAATTGAAAAGAAGTTATCTAAACTCAATATAAAATTTGTCACAACTACATTTAAAACAATAAAAGACTTAATCAATGCAAAACAAAATTACAAAAAGAAAACTTTTCTAGTTTGTCATACATCTTTTCTTTCAAAACTGTTCTTGATATATAAAAAATGTTATAAATACAATCTATTGTCAAACTTACCTCATGTAGTGAGTTTATGTCACAATATCAGCAGGAGATACAGATGATTGGCTGTAAAGGATATAGATAGTAGTGGTAGCTGATTCCCTACTTTAAAAACCCATGTTTTCAAAAGTAAACACTTTTTTACGTCACCTTTGCATATGATAATGGGCTCTAACAGAGAAGTACTTTCGTCTAGCCAGTCAGTAAGTATGACTGCTCTTTGTTAATAAGTGTAGACATTTGAATTTCTTTCTTGACAGGAATAATTCGAAATGAAAGTGTATCCATTACATTTTGTTTCTTAGTGTTCTTACATTAGTAAGTAGAACTTCTCTTTGTTAAGAAATGTAGACATTTTGATTCAGACTCTGTTGTTAATGAAAAGTGTACCTTTTTCCACAACCAGGCTTTAATCATTTTTATCCTATATTTGATGAAATAAATAGATCATAAAATTTCAATCCTTTTGTAAACATAGATACATCACCTGATTAATCTATGAATTATATGCTTGAAGAAGTCTGAAGAACTAGCTGGCTAAAATGTTGTGCTGATATCAAGAAAGCAAAAAAAAAAACAAAACAAAAAAAGAACAAGTTGTCCCTCCAAAAAGATTTTTGGGATATTAATAACTCAAAGTTATAGAAATAAAATATTTGTTTGGGGTTTTCATTTCAGAAAAACTTGTGTAGTTCTTTGATGTAAATAAAAATTAATTCTGTACAATCTGTATTTTGTTTTTGTTTGTTTTTTTTTTGTTTTTTTGTCTTCACAGAAATAATTCAAAATCAAGGTGTATTCATTGCATCTTCTTTCATATTGTTCTTACAGACAAGAGATTCTTACTTATGTCATGCAGTGCTACAACGCTGACATTGCATCCATGTCACCCCAGTCACACCAGTCATTGTGTCACACATGCTCTCGGTAAGTTTCCTTTTAGTTTTTCATTTTACACTGTACCAAAACATTTCAAATGGTCATTTTTGCTATTCTGCAATGTGTGTCTCTTTAAGATCAATGTTTATCTGATCAGATCTTCTTTAATTGTCCATCAGATTTGGAAAATTAATGGGCCTTGCCTGCAAGACTGGACTGTCATGTGTTGGCAGAACATTTCAATTCAGAATTGTCTTTCTACTAAACTGGCGGCATTTGAACTTGGCCTATTGTGTTTTTTAATTATTTTCTATACTACTGTTAAACTACACACACAAAAGATATGCTCATGATTAAATATTTCTCAAGTCCAGTAGCTGTTATTGCTCTTTCCAGTGTTGTTGAGGCTTTTCTCCCTAACCTTTTGTTCAAAGTTGTGTGAAATGCCAACATCTTGATTGTCATTATTTTCTCTTTGATTTACATGTTGATTGTTGTTTTTTTAGCATCATATCCACCTCTATAGATTGTTTAATGATGAAATTTAAATATTTTGTATGCAATTTTATTTTTTGGAGATAATAAAAGTTTAGTGATACAAATCTTACTAATTAACCTATAGCTGGAGGAGAAGATATTGATTCATAACTTTATCAAGTATATTTGCACATAAGTGGATATAATGAACCCAACCGGAATTGGAACATGACTCTCTGATTAACAACTCTAAACCATTATACTACCCACCCATCTAGGTACTGATCAGGCTTGACATTGCTTAACTTCGGTGATTGTACAGGAACTGGTGTTTCAAGTTGATGTGACCGTAAGTCCAAGGTTTACTTCTGCTATTCATTTTAGTTGCTGCTGATCTTGAGTGACCTCTGAAAACTGACAAAAATATTTTAGTCATAGGTAACCCTGGAATATGCTTGGATAGATATATCAGTGCAATGAATCTAACACTAGGTAGATTCCATACAATATCATGCGTTCAGCTAGTTGTTATTAGGTTAAAATCTCTGTTCTTAGTCCGAAATTTAATTTAGAGCTGCTTCATTTTATATGGGCTGGAAAAATTTGAAGGTTTAATTAATATTATATATGTGGATTTTATATATATTAGTGGAAATAATATGATCACAAATACCAAGTTAATCTACTGGACAAGGTGGTAGTTGTATGTCCAACATACAGATTTCATGTTGTACATCATAAGGGATACTATCCTCCAAACAGCAAGAAAATTCATAGTGGGCATTAGTATTTTTCATTAAAGGTTTTGAAAAGAAAGTATGTCATGATTAGAGTTTCTTCTTATTTTTAATACTTTTTTTTATACTAATGTTCAACCAATACAAGGCCCAAAAGCCACTCAAGGTAGAATGCTACTATCTGGTGTTGTATGATTGTAGAAAAGGCAAAAAGTGCAATTCATGAGGTTATGCAAGAAAGATAATGATTAACTCTAGATTGTAGTGATTGGGAAAACATCCTGCCTGGAGTCTCTTCCACAAAGCAACAGTTCTTGGAAGAATCTGCCTGAGTTGAACTTACTTCTTACTAATAGAGTATTAAGTAAATGGGGTTGATTCCCCATTGTGTACAATTGGTATGGTGGGTCTTAGTTGCAAAGGTCAGGGTTGGTGGAACCACAGAATGTAGTTTGTCAGAAGACTTGACTTGGAAATAGCGATAGAGTAGTGAGAGGCTTGCAATGTTTTGTCAGTGGGAAAGTGTTTGGTGGGGGAGGGTATATAATTCCTCACCCATTATATAAATTTGCACGAACTTTATGGTTGACTAGAAAGCAAAAGAACTGGGTACTGCAGACCAGATGTAGCAGCAATAGACGATTTTCGCTCCGATTTGTCTCTTGTAAAGACAGAGTATAGCATAGCATACATAAGTATGCTATACTCACAGTACAATGAACCAACCATTTTTTCAGCATCTTTAGCAATATTTCATACATGAGTTCTACTTGAGGTCTGGGGTGAGCGTGATTCCCAATAAACAAGGCAAAAAGCCTCCTTGATAGAACACCCATCCATCAAAAGTTCAAGTCTGCATGGTGATGATCCTTGTCAAAGATACATTACAATCTGCAGGGACTACCATGTCAATAAGACATGGCACTTCTTGTCAGTTTAATTTTTTGGGGGCTCAAGTGGTAAAAATACAGCAGTTGTTGGAATTCCAGAAACAACAACAGAGAAATAATACAGAAGAAAATGTAAAATTACCCAAGTTTTTTCACTCTTGAGTGGTGGCAAATGCCATAACTGAATTCACATACAATTCAGATGATGGAATTACCTTTTCTGCTTATTTTAGAAGATACAAGCAAATTTTCAGAGAAGCATACAGTGACTTGGAAGATGAGAAAAAAACTTTTGTTGAGAAAATTAGCACTGAAAGAAGAAGAAAAAATACAGTAATTTTGTACTACTGAAAAAATCAGGAGAAATTTGCTTTGAAGAAATGGTAAATATTCTGACTAAATTTTTTAGTGAGAAAGGTTTGTTATTCAATAATCATTAGAAGTGTATGAATCTGACAAAAAAAGATTACAAAGATTTTGTCACATATGCTGGAATCATTAACAAGGAGTGTGAAAGATTCAAATTAAATGAACTGACTTTGGATATGTTTAAAGAGTTAATTTTCATTCATGGGTTACTGGCAAAAAAAAAAAAAAAATCCGAAATACATGCTAGAATGAAACTTGAACAGAATAAAAAATTAACACTATAAGAAATATTGGATGAACGTCAGATAATCCTGGCTTTAAGATGCTGTACCAAAGTAATTGAAGAAAAAAAAATGTGCATACATACAAGCTAAAAAAAAAATTGGAAAAAGAAAAATTAATCCATGTTTCAAATGTGGAATGTTACATCTTGGAAATGACTGTCCCTTTAAGAATTTAAAATACTACAAGTGTGGAAATGTAGGACATAAAAACTCACACTGTAAGACTAAAGCAAGAAAAAGTTCTCACAGAAAAAATTTCATACAAAGCATTGTGATTGAAAAAATAATTACAGAAAACCAAAGAAAATTTGTGTGTGTGAAAATTATTAATGTGGATGCAAAAATGCAACTAGACAGTGGTAGTGATATTACAATAATCAATGATACCACATGGAAAGCAAATGGAAAACCTATATTAAAAAGAACTTGGAAACTTGCATGTGGCGCATTGGGTAAGAAATTATTTTTTATTGGTGAAATGACTTGTAACGTCTCATTTCGTAACAAGTGTGTAAAAGCTAAGGCTTTTGTATTAAAACATACTGCAAACTTATTTGGTACAGACTGGATGGAATTATTTGAGTTGTGGGATTTACCTATAAGTATTTATTGCAAAAATGTAAATAGACAAGCGACCAGTTTTAAAAAAAAACAGTGAAAATTTAAAAGAAGAATTGAAAAAATGTTTTCCGCATGTTCTGTTGGATGAGTTAGGTTGGTGTTCCAAAGTTAAAGGGAAATTTCAGGTCAAAACGGGTGGACGCCAGTGTTTAAAACTGAAACATGCTGTACTGTTTGAAGCCCTGGATCAACTTTTTACGTTTGACCCCACAGACTTGAAAAAAATAGGTGTAATTACAGAAAATTTGATCATTCAAAATGAGCAGCATCAGCAGAAATATGTGAGAAAAAAATATAATAAAATTTGTCAAGGTGCTGATTATTCGATTGACATTAAATAAATAATTAGAATCTCATAACTCTCCAGGGAAAATCCATAGGAAATTTTTGGCGAATTTAAATGGTGAAATTTTTTTTCAAAACTGGATCTTTCTGAGTTTAATTGTTTCAACAGTGAAATGTCCTGGGAAGGGATATATTTGTTCGTAGTAGCAAAGTGGTTTTGGACTACTGTAACGAATAAGACAATCTAATAGTTTGTAAACGTAATGGACTGGTCCTCATCAAAATGTGTAGGCAATAACGGTTATGTAAAAAGGCAAAATCCTCTTGTACCTTTACGACAGTCTGTATTTAAATGTTTACACCATCTCATAACTACTGTGAGGAAACCTAAAGTATGCATATTCATTATATATATAGGTTGGAAGAATGTTCAGAATTAATCTTTATAAATTTATTTACAAGGATTGTATAAGTTCAACCAACTGTTTTGAGTTAAAAACTGGTTTCAGCTATATTTCAACAAGCCATGGATACAATATTTGCAGATTGTGATTTCACAATTGCTTATGTAGATGATATATTAATTGAAAGTGTATCGAAGGAACAACATATCAGGCATGTAAAAATAGTTTTTGAAAAATATGAGAGTACAGGTTTAAACTCTGAGGAAAAGTGAATTGTTTTGCCTAAAATCAAGTACCTAGGACAAAATCAGTGACAAAAATGGTTGTCAACAAGATCTGTCGAGAGCAAGCACAATTAAGAATAAGCCTTCTCCAACAAATGTTACAAGGTTATAAACATTTCTAGGACTATCAAACTATTATCAAATCTATATAAGTAATATGCAGAATCTGAGACCTCCACTGAACAATTTGCTTAAAAAAGGCATAAAGTGGAACTGGACTGATAAGTGTCAAATGGCATTTGAAGAAATCAAGAAAATACTAACATCAGACTTATCATTAGCACACTACGATCAAAAGAAACCGTATTGGTTTCAGATTATAAAATAGGATCAGTAATTCTACTTAAATATGATGATGGTAACATGAAAATGTCGGATATACTTCATGTTTTCACTACTAATGGCCAGATCGAAGAGCCAGGTCGAGGCATTAGCAATAATATTTGCAGTGAGAAACTTCACAAATTTATACTCAGAAGGGGTTTTCATTTACAGACAGGCCTCTGTTATCAGTTTATGGTCCAAAAAAAGGAATTCCTGTGCAATCAGTGAATAGATTACATTTGGGTACCATCTTATTAAATTATAATTTCAGTACGAAATACCAACTGTCCAGAAAATTAGGACCTGCTGATAGTTTATCAAGATTGATACTGAAAAATACTGAACTGTTTGAGGACACTGTTATTGCAGAATTAAAAAGTGAAATAGAAATTAAAAATATATTATGCAATCTAGTACACGAACTACTAGTTACCATTGAAGAAATAAAAGTAAAAGCTGAACAAGACATGTTTATTTTGTAAATAAAAAACGAATAAAATGAAATGATAGACAATTTTAGACGCAATCAGTGTTTACTCGCTATGTTAAGTGATGTTTGTAAACTAGCACCTTCATAAAAAGCAGATATTAAATGAATTTTATAGTGGACATCTGGGAATTTCAAGGATGAAATTTCTTATTAGAAGCTATGTGTATTGGACCAAAATGGATCAAGACATTGAAAAATTAGTAAAAGCCTGCAGAGGTTGTGATTTGGCATCAAAATCCCCTTCTACAAAATTACAACCTTGGCCAAAGACAGATATTCTGTGGTGAAGACTGTACATAGATTTTGCAGGTCTAATAAATGGATCACATTATCTTGTGGTATTGGATAGCTTTACTAAGTGGCCTGCAATTTATAAGGGCAAAAAAACAACTTCCACAGTTACAGAGAATTTTTTTTATATGATCTGTTTGAAAGATATGGCATTCTGGATGTCATAGTCTCAGATAATGGTACACAATTCACTGCTTATGAATTTAAAGAATTTTCTAAAATCTTTCTTGACTGAACATATTACTACCCCACTGTATCACCCAAGGTCAAACAGACAAGCTTGAACAGCCTGTGGGTATTTTTAAGAGAGCTTTGAAAAAAACAAGTAAAGAAGCACTGCAAAAATTCTTGGGAGTACTGGATTACACTGAATCCAATACACTGTCAGAATTGACGTTCACAAAAAAAATAAAAATAAAAATAAAATTGGTGTTTGGTAAGTTGTTACCAAGACAAAAAAGAATAAGAATGAATAACAAAAAAGACACAACATTTTTTAAAATTGGCAAAAAGGTGTTTTTCACAGTATATAAAAATGGAAAAGAAATAAGGGAAGATGGTGTAATAGGTCACGGATTGGAAAAATGACATATATGGTAAAAGGAAAAAAAAATGGGAGCACAAAAGGCATTGGAATCAATTAAAGAAATAATTTAGTAAAGAAAGGACCACAAGAAAGGAAGAACCTATGCAAGTATTGTATGATATTTTTGATGTACCAACACCCTCAAAATTCAATGAACATACAAGTTTGATTATCAGAAAAAAAGGAAGTATGGAAAAATTAGAAGTTGACCCAAAATGAAAGAAATACAAAGTTCAGAACATTGGCAAACTCACCAGAATAGGGAAGGGGGTAAGTACTAAGAAATGAAATAAAATATTTACTAATAAAAAAAAACTCAAAAAGTGGATGTTGTGGAATAAAAAAAGAACACCCCCCCCGTTACACAAATGAAGTAGACAAGATTCCTTAAATAAGGACCTTAAGCACTGCAACACTAATAGAAGAAGTGTATGAACCACAAAGAGATGGGGGACTATGTTGAAACATAAACCTCATTTGGTTACATTCCATAAGAGTATCTTGGTCAGCCTATGAACTTTTCAGCCAACTCTTGTCAGCTTACATGCTGTTATTGCTATAAACAGTTAAATTGATATTGAATGTCCAACATGTGTGGTCTTAAGGCAGTCAAAGGTAGACGTATGTGTGTGTATGTGTTGGTCTGTAAGTATACATATATACACACATGCATACGCATTCACCCCCACATCTTACCTTTGGTTGTGCTTTCATCAAAAATCAACAATTTTAAGTGTTCCAAATTATAGTGATGCTGGCCATTCAATGCCAAAGAAAAGCCATAAAGGATTATCTTAAATTGAAAAGGTCAAAGTTCTCAACTTCAGAAAGAAAAAATAATCATTGGTATGATCTCAAGTAAGAACAAATATTCTATCCATCACACAACCTTTCTTAGAGTATATTGTTAGAATTGTTTTATTTTATTATTAGTCATTGTTGTTAATTTCTTATTGTACCTAATAAAACCTACAGTAAGAAAAAAAAATCTTTGGTCATATAACTTTTATTATACTATATTGTTATTATTGTTCATCTGTTATTGTGCCTAATTTAGTAATTGAGCATTGTCTTATGTATAGGAGTAAAAACAGTATATATAGGATTTAGTATTATTCCCAGGTTCAGATAACTTGGGGTTTTAGAAGATATTTTCCAAAATAAGAGGAGACAGTTGTGTAGACACATATCCACAAACATCAGGTGGTACTGAAATTTGAGAACTTTTCAGTACCACCTTATCTGTGCATATATCTAGTATGAACTTGGGTAGCAGTTATTCCTTTATACAAGTTTAATTAAAGACCAACAAAAATTCTTTGTTAAAGGATTTATTATTATTTTTTTCTATATTTCAGACCATTTTTCATGTTTCCACTGAAAATTTAAATCTAAATTGTCCATTGTCTGAGTACCTTTGGTGTTATTAACCATTATCAAATAGAATTTTATTTTTTTGTTATAACTACAACACATGTCAATTTTACATTTAATTGCCTTCAAAGTAGTCCTCCTTTCAAGCCATACACTTTATCCAGTCTCGTTTATATTTATGGAAACATTCCAGAAATTCCTTTTTTGGGATAGCGAGCAGCTGCCTCATTGCATTCTCTTGTATTTCCTCGATGTCTGCAAATATTTTTTCTTTCAAGTGGATTGTCTCAGTGTATTGAAATCTTGTTCCTTTCAAATGGGATTTGATTTATGAAGAGAAAAAGTCACAAGAGGCGAGATCTGGGTAATATGGTGGAATATGGGGAATGTTGGTCTTGGCCAAAATCTGCTGCACAAGCCGTCATCACTGATGGAACCTCAGTCTGTGCCAAGCAGCTTCATTCTGTATTAAAGTGGTATTGCTGTCCAAATACACAATTATATATATATATATATATATATATATATATATTGAGAGAGTAAGAATTAAACGGTTTCTCTTAAATTCAACTAACAAGCTCAGCATAATTTTCTATTTCATATTTCTAATTATTGAGTGAATTGTTGTACATCTGGATCAAAATTGTTAATTAAACTGCACAATATACATGTTTATTTTGTATTTTTGTTTGATTACTTTTGTCCGTCTTAGTCATTATCAAACATTAAATGTAAAACATATGCAGTATGTTCATATTTCATTATCTGTTTGCCTGATAATCTTTTGAAACCCTTCTGAATTATGTAAGCAATAAAATTATTGTGATCAAGTTAAATCCTCATGTGTCTAATGGATACTATCTAAATTTATGATTTTTTTTTTTTTTGTCATTTGTTTCAGGATTGCTACAACTGGCTTCAGCAGTCTCAAATTCCCCAATGCCGACGAGACTGATGGCAATCTGATAAGCAGTTCCAGTTCCACTTTCCATGGTCTGTACCAAAAATTAGAAATAAAAAATGGGTCTGTGCAGACTTTAGAGACACGTATTCCTGTCTCCTCATCATTGTTGATTGAGATGCTCAGTGGTGTTTACTTTACAATGTGAGTTTTTCTTTCCTGATATACCTGTTGATTCAAAGAATGTCACTTTTGATTTGTTTACAAGAATTTATGATTTGCTGTATTTTGCTTTGTTCCTTCTTCTATGTATCATGTCCTTTCAGAACATAGTCGATCATGGCTCTCCACCTCTTCCTACCCTTCATAGCTCTTAATGACCCTTTTTCATTTTATTCTCCCTCCCACCCCTGTTCTGCCATCCTTTTACAAAAGCATATCAGTTAGGTTATTCACTACTTTCCTCTATCCCTCTTGCCTTCAACAGGTCTTGTGTGTGTTAAATTTTCCAGACTTTCTTTTCTCATTATGTATTCCAAAAAATTCAACTGTCTCCTGATTTTATGCATAACTGTCCTTTTTGTTTCCTTAAAATTTCCTTGTTGCTTACATGCCCCATCCATAACATTCTCAGCATCTTTCTGTAGAAGCACACATCTGTTGCCTCAAGTCTTCTCTTCATTTGCTAGGAAATTGTCCAGCATTCACTGCCATTTAGGAGGATTGATATTACATAGCAGTTCAGCACTCTTTTCTTTGTTTCTAAAGACATTTTTCTGTTTCATGAATTTATAATTGCCTCATGACTTGCTTCCTTAGATGAACAATTCAAAAGCAGGAGATATTCTTGTGGGTTGGAAAACTGTTATCAGTGCTGAAATTGAAATTGGTAAGCCAATCTCAAACTTTAGTCTTGTCTGCTGTGTTTATTTTCACAATTTCCTTTGTGAAAGGCAAGAAAACATCTCTTCTCTCCCCAGCTATGGGTTAAATAGCAGGGTAAACTGTGTTCACTGGTGTTGGGTGGTAGCCTGTTTTTGGAAAAGGAATACTCTGAATTCAAAACTGTAGAGAAACTACTTCACTATCCCAAAAATCCAAAATTTATAGATAAAGTAAAGGAATCTGTAGAGGGCCATGATCCTCTATGTCCTGAACAGACAATTCTGGTTCATGTCATCTTTCTGGGAAATGACAATTACTTGGTGGTGCCCATCTTTTCTCCAAGTAGCATGTGACAGGCTGTACTTCATAAAATGGTAGTAGCAACAATAAATGATGCCCAAACTCACACTGAACACTCACAAACAATAGCCTTACACATCTTATTAACCCAACCAATGGCCAGATTGGTAATGGCAGCCTTTAGCTATAATAGTGGTTTCTCCAATAGAAAAAGGGATACAGGTTCGATTCCTGTTGGGAGGCACATTTTTCTTTCATAGGACTTCTCAATCTAGGCCAGTTGTTATTAATTTCACAATTTAAGAAAAAAAAAGCAGATATATCATCTTAAACACATGTACCCACTAAAAATAAAGTTTATAGCAATAAGAAATAATGTTCTATTAGAAAAAGAAAATCCATTTAAAAAATACAAATTGATGTATAATAAAAGACTTAGTTCTACAAAACTATTTTTCCATTTCTAAGTAAGGAATGAGTGAGCCACTTGTTGCTGTATTTCCTGTTATGTTTCACAGG
Source organism: Acanthosepion pharaonis (assembly GCA_903632075.3). Taxonomy (NCBI): domain Eukaryota; kingdom Metazoa; phylum Mollusca; class Cephalopoda; order Sepiida; family Sepiidae; genus Acanthosepion; species Acanthosepion pharaonis. Next base: position 3,176 of record CAHIKZ030000786.1, on the reverse strand, counting down.
ATATTGGTTCCCAGTTGGGCAAGAATGAAAAATATCCTATTCCAATATTGGCAAAATCAAAACCATCTCATCACCCAGAACTATTGAGAGAGAGACAGCAACATCCACAGTGTTTTGTCCCATCTAAACATTCTGACTTTTAGCCCGCTCCTGCCTTTTTAGCTTTACAGTGACTGCTACCAGTCACTGATTTTAACACTAATATTATAGGTACCATATTTTCCTGATTGTCAGTCTTCTCAAAGCTACCTGTATAGTATGCCAGGTAAGAAGGTGACAAGTAAGGTTGGTGGGTGCCAGGGAAGAAAGAAGAGGAAGTAACATAAAATTTCACCTATTTGCTTTCTTTTCCCTGACATCTCTTCTTGCTTCCACCTTGCTGAAAGCTCCGGGCCATCATCACAGCCACCATCTTCACCACATCTTTTGCAGCAGAGTTGCAGAAAGCAGCAGTTACAATGCAGGGTAGGGGTGGGATATTGTGGAGAGGGACCTGGTTTATGTGGAGTGGGTTAAGAGTGGAGAGAGAGGGGTGTTGCTGACCTAGATAAACATGAAGGGATTGTAGAGTGATGGGGTGAGTTTGAGTAACTGTAGGCATGATTCATTGTGGGAGTTTATTTCTGGTGTGCCCTTCTCTTGCCACCACTATTGCATGTGTGGGTGGATTTGTGTGAGAGCGCACGCATGCTTGTGTGTGTGCACACATACATATGTATGAGTAGATTCTAATGTGAGTTTCACTTTTTTTCTCTGTGTGTAGGATGTGTCATCTTTGTGCATGCATGTGTATTTATATTTATTGAGTATTGCTTCATCTGAAACATAGCTGCAAATTGATTGAAGTACCTGATGCATCTAAATAGTTACTCTTCAATATGCTGTTCTGACTTGACATTGCTTAACTTTTGGTGAATAGACAAAAACGGATGATATTTTTAGGGAAATTTGATCATTAGGAATAGAAGTATTTTCATATATGATGGGTTAGAGTTGAAAGTTCTTAACCAGAGCCAATTCAGGACATAGGCGTTCATGGCTCTCCACAATTTCCTATCCTTTTTTGCTCTTAATAAATTTTGTGTTTTTGTTATTGTTCCTAATTACTATTCTGCCAACCAATGACACAGATTTGTTAGATAGGTCATTCTCTGCTTTCTTCTGTCCCCCTTACCTTAAATATGTCCTGTGAGTTTCAAATTTTCTAAGCCCTCTCTCCTCGTATTGTATCCTAGAATTTCAATTGCCTCTTTCTGATTCTAAGTATAAGTATCCTTTTTGTTTCTATTTTCCCTAAATCTTTGTTATTGCTCACATGTTGAGTCCATGATATTCTCAACATGCTCCTGTAGAACCCTATCTCTGTTGCTGCTAGCATTTTCTTCATCTGTGATAACATTGTTCAGTATTCACTGTCAGATAGGAAGACTTGTATTGCATAACAGTTCAGTACTCTTTTTCTTTCATTTCTAATATATATATATATATATATATATATATATATATATATATATATAATCATGTTCAACAGAGGAAGAGGGGTGTATTTAACATTTGAAAATTTTGCAGCAATATATTGCTTAAGAAAGTTTTAGGCAGTTCATGGTTAGCCATAAACAATTGCAAATGGAGTCTACTTTACACTTAAGTAAAATAATAACAATAATAATATTTATTAAGAATTTATTACAGGAAATATCAAGTTTTACGGAAACATTGTTGGCAGTTATGTATTTAGTTATATAACAAATAAAAAAACAATATAAATTTTGATACTGTATTTGATTTATTGTTAGGTATTTTTCATTTTCTCTGTTATTGGCAACATTTTAGAATAATTGAACAAACTGGAGCTATTTCATTTATGCTTTGTTACCTCACTTTTCCATTGTTGTTTTTAGATCACTTTCTTCCAGCCATTCTGATGGGCAATAGCGAAATTCTGAATGATTTTCTTTTATTTCAAATATAAAGCCTGTCAAAAGGAATATTTTAAATTAATATACAACCAAAAATAGAACGCTTTTGATAAAACCCTTTATGATTTTGCTATAATTATGTAATGATATTCTGCAGATAAATCTATAGTTTATGTTACTTCATCTCATTGTATGGTTATGAACTATAAACCTAAATTAAACTTGAAATATTGTGCAATCAGCTCTAATTTTTTGTAAAATACATGGATATAATGAATAATTTGCAGTGAAAAAAGCAATTTTTGATTTTTTCTTGAATATGCTCCTCCTCCACCGAATGTGTCATATATATAGCAATAATTTTTTTTTTATTTATTTTTAAAGATTGAAAGATGTAATAAAGAAAATCTGCCTCCTGATAAGAATTGAACCTATAATCTCTTTCATCTGGGAAGATTGACCATTAAGGCATGAGAAACCATTGCAGCAAAATAAATCTCTATAACCTGACTTAAGGAATGTGCATGTGTGATTAGGACCTATCAAAATCCATAACGCCTAACTTTAATTTTGCATATGATCCATAAACCAAATAAGTCCAAAAAATCCTAAGAGATTTGCCTTTCTTAAGTTGGGTAATTGAGCTTCACCTGGCTGTAATGACTTCTTATAGCTTAATGGTAATGCATGCTTGGCCTAAAAGTGGTTTCTTACATATAAGCAAGAATACAGATTTGATTCCTGTTGAAAGGCACATTTACTTTATTAGGACTTTGGATCTTTAGGACGGGTTAATAAAAAAAAATCTCTACATATGAAGCACTAAATATTTATGGTAATTATATAAATATATATATATATATATATATATATATAATACCGAACAGACTTGTTTTTAGGAAAATGTTTGACAAAGTGGATAAAATCATTTGTGTCACATGTTTGGTCGTTTAAAGACTTCATCTGACAAAATTGTTGTTAACATTGATATGATTACACATACACATGAAGGAGAGGAGGTGCTGAAATTCAAATTGAAAGAAAATTATATATATATATATATATATATATAGACTTTAATATATACAAAACACAGATGAATATAAAGATATTTGTCACACACAACCAATTTGGAAAGAAGGCCACATTTATGGAGCCCTTTGTAAATTTCTATCAATAGATGGAACAAAGCGTGAGTATCTATCTATGTATATGTGTGTGTATATGTCTGTATTCATGTGTGTATGAATATGTGTG